>VOMN01077556.1:0-18866 GCA_014899125.1 Orchestia grillus | reverse complement strand
CTAGCTGACCATATGTCTGCAGTGAGGCAAAGGAATGGAACGGCCACAAGTTTCTCTTTGATCTTATTCCACATTTCAGCCCCGAATTTCACCAACTTACGCGAGAGTGATGCCCTAGACATTACGTTCTTCGGTGGTTGGAGACCTTTAAAATACAAATTATACAATACGTTACATAACTTTGAAATACTGAGATATATATATATAGATACACACACACATATACATATATATATATATAATTGATATTTCTTATTTTTGATACATGTAAAAGTGTNAAACTGTAATAATCGATTAAAATCGTAAACTCAATAGTTGTAACTTATTAAACTAATTTAAATTATTTTACCAACAACCTAACCAATGGAACGTGACACCAAGGAAACTTCTATTCCTAGCTGACAATATGTCTGCAGTGAGGCAAAGGAATGGAATGGCCACAAGTTTCACTTTGATCTTATTCCTCTTTTCAGCCTACAATTTCACCTACTTACGCGAGTGTGATGTCCTAGACATTACGTTCTTCGATGGTTGGAGACCTTTAAAATACATATTATACAATATGTTACATAACTCTGAAATACTGAGATATATATATATATAGGTTCGCACACACATATATATATAATTGATATTTCTTATTTTTCATATATGTAAAAGTGTAAATTTATGGAAGTGTACAAACAAGAGCCATGACAGCTAACTGGTAACAGCATCTTGAAAAATAAATGTAGGTACCAAAAGATATATCTCCCCCATTATTAAACTAGGATATCTTTCAACAATATATTTTTTGTAAAAAAAGGTAATTCACATACTCGCAAGTTTATTAAATTTATAAATTATATTATTATACTGTATATGATTTAGAAAATTTACCTTTAATTAGATCCACAAAATCAGGTTCATCCACAGTGGACAATGGATGAACTCCATTAAATGGAGAAATATTTAGGCGAGGCTTGAGAAAATTTATCTCGGCATTTTATACATTACCCTGGGACAACAGTCTTTCATTGATAGAGACTCGGGAATGCTTAAACTAACATGGAAATTAAAATGCGAGAATAAATAAAAAGTTTTTGCAGTACTTTAAAGAATATTCAATTTACAGTACACACGATGAAGTGATTCGTCGTTTCATACAGGTTATAAAGTTCTTTTATTACGTTTAACCATTAATACTGAAACACAGCAATGAATGACGAGAAATTGAAGCATTCCACCTTTGTGACACCGATGTTACTCAGGCAGACAAATGTTTATGCCTGAACTCATTTTCAGAATCTTATGGTCTAAATGGTCAGTTTTCAAAAAGAGAAAAACAATCATTGAATTACGGCAAATATCGTGTTGTCGTGGTCACCCATGTACCACGAATTACTCATATAACACTAACTGAGCGCCACACTTTTCTGCCATTCTAAATCCTGAGCGCACTTCAAGCCTACCGAGAGGCAACATACAGAGCGTACGAGCACTGGGTTTGAAATCACTCATGAGAGAACAGCGGACATATGAAGTGCTTAAAGAAACTAAGAAAGTGAGATTTTTAGTGTGGTAAACTGGAGAGTGAGGTAAGATACAAACTCCTGTGTGAATTTAATGAGAAATTTGCTATTGAACAACTGTGTATTGTTTTGGGTGTGGATATTAAGGACACCTTAATTTTGAATTATTGTGTTATAAAATTTAACGACTGTTGGATGTTGACACCACTTCCCAGTTACTGCCTCTATTTTATAGAAATGTTTGCCAAGAAGTGTATAATATTTGCTCAACCTAACCTGTCACAAAATAGTGGTGTGCAAAATATCCCGTGCTTTATAGTAATGGCACCACTCCCAGCTTACCGTCTCTATTTTATAGGAAAAGGAATGTTTGCCTAGCTGTGTACAACATTTGTTTAACCTAACCGGTTATGAAATAATGGTGTGCAAGACATTGTGTGATATAGTGATGACACCATTGTCAAACTGCTGCTTAGGATTTATAAAAAATATTACTTAGGTATGGAAAGCGTCTACATAACCTGTCCTACGTTAACTCTGGTTATATAAATGTATTTCATGTGTTTTCCTGTGGCATTTCAACTCTTTGGTGATCACTGCTTCCAAACGTTTTACTTGCCAATTTTTGTGCGTTGAAATTATATCAGTTTTACTTCCAAAAGGGTATATTCTCAAACTGTTATTGTCAAGTTATAAGATTACTGTATAACGAGCTAGAGTGACAGCACCACGTCTGAACGGATGTGTCTGTACACAAAGGAGCATGCTACGTTTTCAACAGCATAGCACATAAGTTGTTTATCTAATTCGTAATATAAAATTTAAATCTGCCTTTTGGTTCGTAGAATCACGACTCAATGTGTAAAACGAATAAAGTTCCGGACCATGCCAAGGACTGTCACTATATACTCCAAATGACTGACCAACCTGCTAATGTCACACGTAAGACAGCAACCATAAACTAGTGCCCCACTGGAATGCAAAGGGTTCAGCAATTCGAGGCGGCCTGTGTTGCATTCGATGTCAAGTTCTATCATAAATCGTAACTAAGTTTCCGGCGTCTGCCACAGACACCTCTGCCGCAGACACCTCTGCGTCTTGCATCAGCCATCCTTTCTCGGTCTTTTGCATTGTACCGCGAGTCATCACATAAACCAGTTGCACTTAAATGGTTCTAAAAGCGCTGCAATTAAGAATTTGTGTGAAAACTAACACAGCACGTCACAAATTGATTTTTTTCCTCAGATTACATCTAAAGACACCTTGAAGTTGACATTTGTTCAGCAAGATTTCAAAAGACGCAGGGGATCAAATGATGCCCTGGGAATCGGTGTCAACAACTTCACAATATACTACAGAAAATTTGGTGTGCGCGGAAAAAAATCTGTGTAGCATCAAATAGCCAAAAATAATTTTTTGCCTCACTATTTCGAAAGAGAACACCGTCCATAAGCGACAAGTTGTGTAGTGTGTCGAAAAAAAGTCATGACATCCTACAGTTAGCATTCGATCGTAAATTATCCGCAAAAATCAAACCTCCGCCGTAGATATTGTCCATCGTATCCTAATTTTAAAATCGTATGAAACTACATAGCTCAAATCACTCTTTTTTAAGAGCTAAACGGCTAACCGAGGCAGAGAAAATGTTTAATTAAACTTTCCGTACAGCATTTAGTAAGCGATCCTTTCATGAATTTTTCAGAAACTACTGGGTTTCTACTGAAAAGCACTTCTCTTTCTTGCTAATCAGTAATATTTTCTTGCTTCTAAGCGCCTATGTTTTTACCTGCGAGACGTCATTGATAATCTCGGCCCTTACGATTTCCAAACCGTCCCGCATCGCTTTTTTGTAGTTCTTGAGGCAGGCTTTGAAGGCGATGCGACTGCTCACAATAGGCATGTACTCCACGGCGTGAAGCTCGTCAAGTTCCTGAGAATTTAAAAGCGAAAGAAAAGTTGTTTCGTTTGAAATCCCACGAGATTCCCACAGATAAAAATCACAAATAATTGCCAGGATAAACGTTTAGTCAAGAAGCGACTGGGTACATTTCGATAATGCGGAATAATTCATTCGTAAAGAAACGTAATTTTGGGGATTTAAATGCTTTTACAAATCGTTTAAAGTTGTCATGTTCATATGTAGTGAATTTCACTGAAATTTACGAAATTTATATTGCTACAAGTTTTCATGTGTGGCAAATTCAAAATAATTCGGAGTTCATGTTTATCGAGTCTTTAATTGAATTCAACACTGGATTCTTGTTTGATAATCCAACACACATTAACGTCAAAATTTCACGTTATAAATCGTGATTAGTACTAACATGATAACGAGTGATAGGGATTCATTATTTACGCATTTGTTATTAAAATTTTACTAAATTTACTGTGTATATTTTAGACGTTTGTATATTCTAAATAGACGTTTTATTTATGGATAATTGTAATCGATGTACAAAATAAAAACAGTCCTTGAACGACCTCGATTTGAAACCGACAGAGTAAAAATATAGTGTTTTTGGCCCTTTGAATTAGCGATTAAGAAATGCGTAGAGGCATTCAAAAGTATCGAACTACAATTTGTTTAGGTGTATTAAGAGCTAGGTAAGCTCTGAAAAAGTTAATGGGATTTTGCAAATTAACTTCAGCACCAGTTGTTTTTTATTAGTTGGAGCACTGAAAGGCTTGAAACTAAGAAGGAAACAAGGATGTACAAGACCTTATAATACATTTTTCTTCCTACATATTGATTATGAAATTTGAAATTAATGAACCAGGGTGACAACTTATATCATACTAAGAAAAAAGTGTAGAGCATAAAAAAATAGCTGGTATAAAATTAAATGTTTCGGGAAAAGTCTCATTTACGGTAAATCTTCCAAATATTGAAGGAAAAATAGTATATACATTCGTATCAAAAACAAAAATTAATTTCACATAAAAACTGAAAGGGAAATTACAAACGTGCACTATACGTAGATAACACTGGTCAACAAATAAGAGCAAAACGTTTCTGGTATGGAAAGTAAAAGTTTTTGTCGACAAATTTTGGGTGCTTAATCCAAACCGTGTCTCACATTTGCTCTATCAGGTCACATTTTTGCGCTATCAGCAAACCCCAATTTTGTGAAATTTTATCCAAATATTCACTTTTCGCTCTTTTGTACTCCAGTTTCTTGTGTTTTTGGGGCAGTGGTGTTACAGCAGACCACTGGGCGAAACAGGAATGGCCTCCAAGAAGGAATTTGACCCTTGTGAAAAGAACATCAATGATCCTCTTGTTCTGAGTAAAAAGATAGTCTTTCTTCCACTGCACATAAAACTTGGTTTGTTGGAACAATTTATGAAAGCACTTGATCGCATTGGAGACTGCTTCTACGACATGTATTCAAGGTTTCCAACTTTGAGTGAAGAGAAAAAACAGTCAAGAGTATTTGATAGAGCTCAGATAAGAATAATGCTCAGAGATGCCCACTTTGCCGCGATAATGAATCCAGTAAAGACTAGAGCTTGCAACACTTTCTCCGATGTAATAAAAAATTTCCTTTGAAACAGGAAAACTGACAACTATAAAGAAATTGTGGAGGAACTGCTTTAGAGTTTTCAATCACTTGGATGTAGGACTAGGATCAAATTGCCCTTCTTACGGTCATTTGAGTAATTTTCCAGAAAACTTGGTTAATGTTAAGTGAAGAGAAAGGTGAACGCTTCCATACAGATATTAAAGTAATCGAAGAGCGCTACCAAAGCAGATGGGACTGCAATATGATGGCCCATCTACTGTTGGTGCTTGAGGAGGAATGTCTTAGATGGTGTGCATGACAGAATGTCGAAAAAAGCAGTTTATGTAGCTGAAAGTTCATCATAAAGAGTAAACATTTTACGCATCTTCGTATGGATTTCTTTCACGATAGTTAAAAATTTGGAAATTTCTATTTCTATCCATTAATCTTAAAAAAGAATAACGTATTTAGACTCAGCACCCCAACATTAACTATAATCCGTTCGGAAACACCGTGCCAGAAAAATTGGGCTTATCTACTTATCTATGAAATGTATAAGGGATGAACACTATCATGATCATTTAACTCGGGTTTTGTTTTCTAAATCTAAATAAATTCTAGATTTCTTAGGTCCTATTATTGTTGGTTGAATCCACAATTGTGAAATCTTGCAGCGACACTAATACATCACGCTGCAGTGCATGAGAGCGGGTGGATGATGGTCATGGACTTGTTAAAATATTACTCGAGCGGATACTTCGCTTGGCATGTTGCGCAAATCTGGCCGGGAGTAATCTATAGGTAGAACCTATATATGAAGATGTATAACGTACACAATTAAATTTATACACCAGGGTGCTTTTCTTTTCATAGAGAAGACGAATCTTAAACTGAAAAATTGAACCTATTGTAAGTAAATTTATTCACGAGATGATATTAAATTTAAAATCGGGTAAATAAATAATAGAAGTCGTTAAACTCTTGTTTCATTATATCCGATTGTGAGCCCAAAAATGAAAAGATAAAAAAATATTTGACAGGAGGAATGTGAACAGATGATGGTTCAAATTTGTGCGTTACAAATTTGTTTACCTGAGAATGAAATAATGAAGTAGGATAATCATTATGGAAAAATAGCCCTCTAAAAATTTCACATAACAGTGAATCAGAAAACTCGAACAAATACGGTAAGTGCGAAATAGAAGCGTTTTATTTCCGCTTACTTGAGGGCAGGGGAGCAAAATCCGAAAAAGCTAGTCCCTAAGCCCGTAAAAGTCTTTTTCCTATGAACCGAAGTTATAAAATCGTTATCCTATCTAGCCGCCTCAACATCAAGAAAGAAACTTGTGAAATAACTTCCTCTTCCAATGTAAATTTAATGTTTTGGTGTTTGGATTAAAAAAATGGAAAAAATAGAGGGTGCAAGTGATCTTTGAATTATAAAAAGATATCATCTAAACAGCATAGGTATAAAACACGACGAAAGAAATCAGGGCGGTCGTCCATCCATTATGTTTCATGATGACCCATCAAAATATTCGCAGGTGTCGGACTCAGAGGTTGTCCCATTGCTACCTCATTTGTCTGTTTATAATATTTGTCATCAAATCAAAAACAAATTAAAACGGAATTTTCAGGCAAAGCTCTAAAATTGTTACCCCACAAACCTAAAACTATTGATCCAGGGCTTTAGAAAAGTTTACTGAGACAAATTTGGATGGTTTCGTGTAGTGGCATGTGCGGAAATAAGTTTACAATGTCGAAAAACGCCATACAATAGCGATCAACATTAGGAAAAGAGCCAATGCGTTCCACAAATTTAAAACTATCTGCACCAGAGTCACCGGAAATTTCACATGGAACTGGAAATACGCTGAAAAATTAGGTTGATGAATTTTAAGTAGTCCGTAAAGACTACCATGCAGGGCCGGAGCATGAGACTCAAGTTTTTCGTAAGTTTCGTGAGCTATGAGCTTAAGGTTATGAAGTTTACGAATGAAATTATTAATTCTGTCTCCTAATTTCAATGCATATTTTGGAAGGGAATAAAAGAGATAAAAGTTGTCACTTTGGTTATTTGATTTATCATTAGGCTACACACCAAACCAAGTGAAAATGTTATCAGTTTCATTGGACATAAATGTGGCCAGAACGGTGCTAGACAGCTCCGCACTTAAGAGAACATGTCACGTAAGATGGAAAAAATTATACATGACTTTAATTGTCTAACTTTGTGTCAAGTCGGCAGTCTTCTCCCAAAATTCTTTCATTTTGAACTGTATAAAGAAACATAACCTAATAATGGAATGCTATCACCGTATAAAGGAATGCTGCATCGACTGCCTGGTTCGACAGTATCAAGTTTACGTTTTTAACAATTTTGAAACTTTGCTTCTAAATTTTGTTTGAATTGCTTTTTCTTCGTTTGAGGGCAAATATTACCAACAAACAAATGGCGTGGCAATGAGACAACCGCTGAGTCTGATGCTAATGAAACAAGATTTGAAAAATTCCTATTGTTTTCTGTCTGATTTTAAATTTAATATCATTCTCGTGAATAAATTTACAATAGGTTTGATTTTTCAATTCGAGGATCGTCTTCTCTTTGGAATGCAAAGCGTTCTGGTGACTAGATTTAGTTGTGTACGTTGTACATCTTCATATACCGTATAGGTTCTACCTATAGATTACTCCCGGCCAAAGTTGCGCAACATGCCAAGCGAAGTATCCGCACGGGTGATATTTTAACAAGTCCATCACCATCATCCATCCGCTCTCATGCATTGCAGAGAGATGTATCAGTGTCGCTGCAAGATTTCACAATTTTGAATTCAACCAACAATAAGAAAGACCTAAGAAATCTACAGTCTATTTATATTCACAACACAAAACCAGAGTTAAATGATCATAATAGTGCCCATCCCAAATACATAATTATCAACATATGATGCAAGCTTGTAATTTCCTTTATAGTTTTGCTATGTAACAAATTTTGTTTTTAATACGATTGCTAGTACGATTTTATCATCAATGTTTTGCTGATTTACTGAAGAACGGACTTGTCCCGGAACGCTTAATTTTATACCAAATGAGCTTATAGGCACTTGATAATTATTTTTGTTAATATGATAAAAGTTGCCACGCTGGATCTTTTATTAATCATTAGGCTACGTATCAAACCAATTGAAAAGATTGTAATTTTTTAATGAAATTTTCCCATTAGAAATTACGCCAGCACCACCGCCTGGCCTGCATCAGCCATCGAATTCTGTATTTTTTACATTCTACGTAATGTCATTGTACACATTGCATTTAACGAGTTATAGAAGCTTCCCAATGAATGGATTTATTTGAGACCTAACACATCGCATTACACGTGTCTTTCTTCCAGTTTACATTTCCAGATAACTTGAAGTTAACAAGTAGTCAGTCAGAGCGTCGTACGATGCAAGGGGATCAAATTGTAGCCTTGAAATTAGCAGGTAATTTGTTGAAGAAAAGATTTGCTATGCGTGGAAATACTATCAAGAAGCCATAAACAGTTTTTCCAAGTTATTTCGAATTCCGAGGAAGAACATTGTTCTCAGCAAAACAAGTGTAGTGTGCCGATTCAAACGATAAAGATAATCTTTCAATTGCCTTGGACTGTAGAATATCATCAGCTTCTGTCACGAAATTCCTTAAACTTGAGATAAAGTTGAATAAACTTAAAATCACGCTTTAAACTTGAAAACATTTGAAATGGAACGTAAATAGCTTCAATCACAGTTTTCCAAAGATACACGATTTGCGAAAAAAGTCGAATAAAATACTCTGTGGACTTTCCGAAAATTTCATGTAGTTCGACTAAAATCTCTTCAAGGTTGAATTATTCATACAACAGCATAGAAAAGAAGGCCAAAAACCGTTTGAGGTCATGATGTACAGCTGCAGTTGGATAAATGTCTGAAAATTTAAAGTAGTCTTTACTGATGAGGCAGTTGAGGTGAATAATTAATTTATTTGTTCACACTCCTGGGGAAAGTAGGTGAGAGAAACTTTTGGAAGTCAACATGGGCTCTCTCAAAAGCTCTCGACTCTAGCAGCTCCATGTGGCTCAGAAGTGTTATGGAGAGAATCGGAATGCACTTATGAGGAAGAACTGTGGCCACCTTAAAGTACGGACATTGATCTGACAGACAACGCTGTGAGACCTATGTTTGAGGCAGGCTGTCTCTTCTATTTTTCACCCACGTGTGTCAGCTCACAAGTAAGCTATTCCTGCTTCTTGGACCGAACTCAGTGAACTCACAGCGCTATTTTCCGATCACACAATCGTTATGCGCTTGAAGGCTATGGTGAAAGCTAATGGAAACCGATCTGAAGTCAATCGTAGAAATTTAATCTCGGTTAGACTTTAAATCATCATATAACATTGTTTTTTCTACCTTGCACATCTTTCAAGTCAGTGAAAAATTTCGGTACGTGAATATTTACGAGTTAGACGGTCACGGCTGTTCTTCAAGGCTCGTTATTGCGGTTCTAGTTAAAAATGCAAGGGTCTTTTATTGCTATCCTAACTAATTAAAGTATTTTACTAGTTACCAATGTTTAGTGTAATAACTCAGGGTGAGGAATTTTGTATTTAGTACTTATTTTAAGCTTCACATTACTAACCTTTACCAGAATCAGGAAATCTTTAGAAACTGAAGAATTGTTTTCAGCAGACGTATTTTCAGTTTTATATTTAGTGACTACTTTTTATTTTTCTTGCAAGGGAAATTCTTTGAGCCAGTCCAACGTGATAGTGATTGTGTCGTCGCTAATGACGCCGTCCATAACCTCCTTGTACTGCTCCTTGCAGGCCTTCAGCGCAGCGTGGCCACTGACGCGCATTGCATACAGTCTCGTACAGTTGGTCTGTAGCCTGAAAACAAACAAATATAGCAAGCGTTATCTTATCCATGTATCTTAAGCACTTTTCCTGATCATTGCTAAATGAGTTGGTTTTCAATTACACGAAGAATAAAAATTCCGACTGTCCAATACATATAGTGAGAGAGGTCGTGCTGAAAATGTCAACGAACTTAAGAGTTTGTTGACATCTTCAGCAACTTATGTGCAACTCATGGAGCAGGAATCTTGGGCTTAAGAGCCCAAGATTCCTGCTCCATGTTCATTCCAATTACTGCAGGCTGTTTGCTTGAAGACATCCGTGGCCCGTATTGTGCGAGGACAATCATTCCATTGTAATAACCACAGAATTTGGCATTAAAAATTTCTTATCGAAATTTTCTCGAAAAATGGTAGCACTGTACTAAAATTTGCAGAGTGAATTTCCATTTTCACGATAACAATGGATAAAAATATTGGAAGTGAATGATTTCTATCAATCAAATTAGTCCAGTTGTTTTACTTAAGAATCGGCTTGTTAAAACATTGAAAGTTATTCGTACCCGGAGCAAAGCGCTATCAATCTGAAATTGAAAGTTATCAGTTTGTTACTTTTACTGATCTTTCAAGAACGTATGAGTAAAATAACGCACCAGAATCTATACACTACACAAGTTCCAGAAGTCGAGGTGATGCATAACGTATGAATAACTAGTTTATTACAGTTATTTTAGTCATGTTATATATGAAGATTTAAAATTGCTAAAAATTCCCCTAAAGTCACAATGAAGGGACAATTTCGAAAATTTCCTCAATCCCCCTATCACACATAAAAGAAAAAATAATATAATATTGCCAAAAAGATTGCGATTCCAAAATGTAAGAGATTGATAAAACAACAAATAAAATATGTTATCTGTTAACTTTCAAAGCAAATTTTCAGTAGTTGATGAACCGAATAGTATAAGAAGCCTAAAAATGTCCACTGCCCAGCAACTCAGGCACTAACACAGAAATAATTGGACACTAACAGTTTCCCCTTGTAGACAACTTAGACAAGTTTCTGTGAGCACCTGATATTATTGGAACCACATAATTGATGTCATATTACCTCTTACACAAAGATTGTGTTTTCCCTTAAAAAATACTACTCATAATGCGGGAACAAGGTCGGAAAAACTAAATTTTATTTACGGTAAATACTGAAAAAAGTACTGTAATGTCACATTTTCTGGCTTCTATAAAGATCCACGAGAACCACGGAAAAAAATGTCCAGGAGGGAAGATCGTACCAAGGTCAGATTGACCGCATCAATAATGCTATGCCGTTTCGAAGTTTATTAATTTTACTCTCCTAAAAAGTTCATTAGTTATAATTGTACAGGAACATTTCTATTCACTGAAAGAAAGCTGGTGAAAGAGATCTTATTTCCAATCTAAAAACCATGGGATTAAGTAGAATGGGATTTTTGAACTACCTGTTTTAAATATTATTTTCATATTCAGCGTAATACTTTAGGTAAATTTTTTAAAATTATGTCAGGTAATTTCAAGTGTTTCTAGCCAATAAGTGTGTTATCATGGTTTGTCTTGCTACGAAAACTTGTCATATTCTTCTTCAGGTATTTCGGATGACTCTTTATGCTTTATCAGCTGATGATGAACGAATGCTCGAAATGTTCTAGGTTTTTATGAGGGTTTTTTGTTCTCGCAAATACATTTTGCTATTAAACATTATGTTTAATACATTATTCCTTGTTCTCTATTTGCACTGAATATCAGAAAATTTCCGAATCGTTTGCTGGAGCAACTGGATTAATTATCGTGAGCTAAATTCAGAAGTGAAAAAATGAATATTTTTTCTGTGGTTAAGAATTTCTATTAACTTTCGAATAAGAAGTGAACCTCTCAGGTGTGAATTCATGCAAAGGTCCGTGCTTTATCATTCGATAGCCCAGGATAACCAAAGCTGAAGTTTAAAAGTAACTATACCATTTTCAAATCCAATTGCCAAAAACGAAATTATATTTGTCACAAATGAAATCTGGTCTGTCACAAAAAACATCTGATTTGTCATTAATGAAATTTGAATTGCCTCTAAAGAAATTGAATTTCCAGTGGAATAAATCAGTATCAGTTTTCTTGAAACCATATTCAAAACCCAGCAGCAAAAGAAGGCTTCGGACGTTTTCGAAGCATGTAATGTAGCATAGCATAATACAACGTAATGCAGCATAGCATAATACAACGTGATGCAGCATAACATAAAACAACGAAATGCAGCATAGAATAATTCCACGTAATGTGGCTAAGCAGAATACCACGTAATGTGGCATAGCATAATACCACGTAATGCAGCATAACATAGGGCTACATTGTTTAGCATAACGTAATACCACATATTGTAGCAAAGCATAATGCCACGAAATGCAGCATAGCATAAAACCACGTGATGTAGTACATCATAACAGTACGTAATGTAGTATATCATAATACTGCGTAATGTAGTATATCGTAATGTAACATAATATAGCATAGCATAATACCACGTAATGTTGAATAGCATAATACTGCACAACGTCATGTATCATAACATAATGCAACGTAATGTACAAAGCATAATGCAAAGTCATGAATGATAACATAATACAACGCAATGTAGCAAGCAAAATACAACGTGATGTAGCAAAACATAATACAACGTAATGAAGCAAAGCAAAATACAACGTAATGCAACGAGGTTATACAACAAATTGTAAAATAGAAGAATATGAAGGAATTAAATACTCTCTTCCGGAACGCAATTTAGTTTTTTATCTGTCTTGCATTTAAGATTTAGCGAATCATTAGTTAACGCCATGTAAATTAATGAAATAACAAAAATGAAGAACAGTATTTTTTGAGATTACTTTGCCTCATATGTACGTACGATAACCTTCTTAAATGTTGATTCCTTCTTTATTTAAGATTATTATTCTGAAGTACAATCTTTTCGCTTACATGGCCATATTGTTAAATATTTCACGATTACAGATGGAAGTGCAACAAGTAGGCCTTCCATGTGCTATGACTATTTAGTTTATGTACGCCTAGATTGTAAAATTTTATAACGCTTCTATACTTAAGGAATTTCTAAGTGCGGATGCATGAGAAGCTATTAATTTTCTTAAGTGATGCAATTTGTAGAATTCATTACAAAAATGATTAATTTCAATAGTCACGCTCACATCAAGTCGAATGTACATCAACCACTGCGATGAAATTTAACACTTGGATATAACACTTGCATATTTAATATATCATATATATATATATATATATCATATATATATATATATGATACATATATGAACGTGTATCAACCGTATACACCATGCCTATCACCTGACTGATCCACCTAAATTTCTTGCACACTCAACACTTATTACCCATCATCAGATATAACTCCGAAAACTCTTTCAGCGTCCGTAACTTTGAGATGTCTGCATTGTGGTAATAGACAGAATATTATACCAACTTTCGAAACGTTGCATTAAAAATGATATTTTACCCGAGTAATAGTGTGAGTAGCTCTCACTTTAACTGGCTTCCACACTACGAGCGTGAAGCTCAAGTGGTAATGTTAGTTAATGTCGTGCAAGGGCTAGTAAATGTAATACTGTAAAATTCTTGTTATACTACACCGCTACTTCAAATTCGGTACCTCGTTGCGTTTAAATTTACCGAAGTATAGACTTTTTACGTTAACATGCACAACTTTTTATGTTTCAATTCTTTTCCGTGTCTGCTGTAATAGTTCCAGTACTAACCTGTAGTAATCTTTAATAATATATCGCAAGGATCTAGAGACGTAAAACTTTTGCTATTTGAATCTACCATACCACTACTTTAAGACATCACGGTTTTATACTATATAGGTACTTAGTCACACGTTCAACTCTATGTTCTCGGCTTATAGTCTTCCCTCCGTATGTAACGTTCAATTTTACCGAGTATTACGAAATATTTCACATATTTGTTTATTATTTTAAGTTTTTGACTACTATCGTCACGTCGCACTGAGCGATCAGCGACTATATTGGAAATCAACGGCTGCAGTATCAAATTCATTAGCATATTTTTATTACAGCACTGTGTTGTTATCAATTGAAAGTAAGATTCACTAAAAAACGTGTATCACTTCCATCATATAAATAATCTTCTCTCTCTTTCAAACGCCCAATTTTGTTCAGTACAGTTGTGAACTTCTAATGACACCGCTAATATACGTTTTGTAAGCATCGGACGATACAAATCCGTTGAAGCTTTAAAGAAGCATAACTCATATGCAAATTATCAGAGTTTATTTCTGAGTAATTCTTAAGACGTTCAGCAATTTCCTTCATTTTTTAGCCTATCTTTCAACTGCTATCGTACAGTTGAATCAGGTACGTACAAAGAATCATACGATTTATTTAGGTAATGTTTGGCTTAAGGTGCTAATCACTTTACGCTGAACGATAGGCCAGTGAATTGAGAATCACAGCTATAGAAGTCACAACGTGACATCCGCACTTATTTTCATGCTTGTAGCCTTACTCATTGAAAAAACGGCTTGTACCATGCTCTGTGTGCGATTGATTTCGGAATGAATGATTTTTTTTTCATTCATGCACATTATTACTTGACTTATGCAATTATCAAGTATATTATTTTAATATTCCTTTAATTCACGAGCGTGTGATATAAAATATTTTGTTTCTAATAAAAAATTGTGTTGGTTTCGTCATGTCTGTTCAACCTATGGGCGGCATATTTGAACACGTGCTCTCTATTCATATGCATGAGTACATGTACAGAAGTATGTGTATTACATAGATAAGAATTATATACAAATACGCATATATGCATATAGAAATTACATTTATTAAAAAGTGAGATGAAATCAGTTAAAGTTAGCGATTTGTTATAATACTTCGAAGCATGAGTACATGGCGCAGAATTTCCAGTCCTCGAAATATTCATACTTGACTGAGATGGACATATGGCTAAATATCACAAAACTCACATTAGTTGATCTACGACAAATTAAATTTTATTCGTGACAGTTTAAATTTATCTTATGATAGATCAGATTTCGTTTGTGACAAGTCACATTTCGTTTTTGATAATTTAAATTTTGTTTGTAACAAATCGATATGCGTATGGTTTAGTATATGAATTTTTCCATTCTGCTTACGATCAGGGCAACAGCCGAATGTTTCTCTAGTATTATTCTTTTTGCCATGCAATTGGAGAAATTGACGTTTTCATGACTATTGAAGATTTACATACGTACTATAACGAACATTTGCAAAACCTTAAACATAACGTTAATTTAATTTTTAGGGTGAATATTTAGGATCAAGAGCTTAACCGAGAAATTTGAGGAAGTATATATATAGGCTCATATCAAATTCTCCCGGAAATATTGGGAAGGATCAATTTAAAATTTGAAATATGTAAAAAATATTTACTTATAAAAATTCAAGAAGCAAAAGACTGAAGTCAATAGTTCAAAAATTTGTCTTCTATCTCTTAAAAGTTACAAGGCTGGCTGTTCTGTATTTTCTTTATGTTAAAAAGTTTTAGCTTTCTGATTCAGTATTCTAATTGATAAAAGATGAACTAAAGCACTCCATAAATTGACAACACCAAAGGTTTCGTACTCACCACATCATAAATCATTGAATGATATTGATGTAGGCTGTACAGTCGATTTTTTCGAGTTAGCGTTTCGATTTTTCCACACTCACCAAGTAGTTAAATCTTTTAGCTCCTCTATCGTTATGGTAAGACCATAGGGCGTAAAACGACAAAGAACATTTTCTTTCTAGAGTAGCAGAAAGTAAACTAATCATCTCTGAAAACGGTTACTCTTCCGACCTAATGAAATAAATCCTACGGTATAACAGTACGGTGTTTAGTAACTTGTTCTGGCAGAATACGCCGAAAAGACTATTTAGAACTAAAAAAGTAAACTTAAGTTCAAAATACGAAAAAAGTAAAACATTGTCCTCAATTTTTTCATTTTCTGCTCTGTCCGCACCGAATCTGGATTTATATAGGAGGTCTGTATAATTTTTTGAATAATTTATTCAACTTTCAATGTACATGTACTAAGTTAACTTATCTTAAAGCTTGCGTAACACGTCCAAGTGAAAGCAAGGTTTTCCATCAGTTGCCCAGGCACGCGTACGTAATTTTCCGGACTGCTTTATCAATAGGAATGTATCATTTTAAAGAAATGAAAGTGCGATTGTGCGAGATTTTAGTAGCAGGCTACGGGGCCGCAATCCATCACGAAACTCAACTGCTTGATGATTTTAATTATCTAGCGGGGTGAGCAAAGACGTACATAATCATGTAACCATACTATTTTTGACTCCAGAATTTACTGAGGAATTGTTGATCGCTCAAAGCTTTTCTTATATTTAAGACATAGAAACATCTCTCGATGAGGAAAGTTTAGTGACTGCTCTTCATTTTTCCTTGGTTGATAGTGTCAGGGATGAGGCTAAGTTTGTAATAACAGCAAAGACTGGTCCAATTGAGAGCAAACTTCAATTGTGAAACTAAAGCGGCTTCAATTATTTGCACGAATGAAGAATAACTTTTATGAACTTGAAGACACTACACAAACAATTTATACATGAATGATACTCGTTATGATTCATCCTAAAACCCATTACATATACCACGAAGAAAGATGCGTCTTCAGAAGTAAAATGAAACAAGACGATATTATTATGTACCCGGCACTGAGGAATATGAGACATCAGAGAGGCCGCCTCGAGTGCCCAAGCTGGACACGTTCGGGCAACTTTGTGCGACTCCTGAACTGGGGATACCAGCTACTTGGTGCGACCTACCTTACTTCTATTCTTACTTCATATTTAACTCAAGCTGCCACTTAGGTACTTTAACGTAAACCTTGTTTACGGAAACTTTTAGACTTACTTATAATTAACTCGGTTCCAAATTGACCAGGGCCCGGGTTGAACATTAGGTCGTATCCGTCAATTCGTACGATACGGTACTTCGGCTGTCTCAGCCAGGAGTTTCAATAAATGAGACCAACAAAGAGGAACCAAAATACTAGTATCTGATCAGTAGCATCTTCAGACAGATTCTATTTCTGCTTCAAATTTTTGAGTATAAATATGATGTGAGATTCGATAACATTTCTACCACGCAAGTTTATATTGCTCTGAACCTGATTTTTTTATCTTAACCTACCAAGCATAATTCTCCATTCTATACAGATTGGATTAAGGTCAGAAGAAAAAGTAATCACCTAGCTGCAAAATTATCACGCGATCAATATAAACAGCATGACAAATCAAAAGTAGATAAGTAAAATTAGAAAAAAGCGGGGAAAAATATAATCAATAAAATATATCTTCATAGCATAGTATATTCAGGCACCATGAAGCCGCTGGCAGATTTTTGGGGGGGTCACTCTCGTGATTAATCGTCGTTGCACGTACTCCGTACAATGTTAGTGAACATGTTACTGACGGGAACTTACTTTTTGTAAGCGTTGCAAGCAGTCATCATAAATCTTCGGATTTTTCAGACCATTACTATTCCTCTCTTTGTAGTCAGCGATGGCTTTTTGCTGCTCTTCATCATGCTTGTCCCTCAGTATGTCTAAGGTCAGGTCTTTTTGTTGTTGTAGAAAGCCGTCCATAGCTGTCTCGTAACATTTCTTGGAAGCCTCCAACGCCCTCTGGCTGCTCAACCGTGGCTTGTACTTCGTTACGTGCAACTCTTCGATGGCCTGAAATAATTTCATCACTATTGGTACAGTTTAATTTTTATTTTGAAATAGTTGTTAGCTCGGGCTTCAACTAACTGATATTGAATCTTTTAACCGGTGCCCAATCAACACGAACCAGTTCAATTCATTATTTAACATGTGTTTTTATAATAACCAGAATTCTCGATACTATTCAGCACTCAATCGAAGATCCGACCCGAATTTAAAATTTGATGTCACAAAACGAGATGGTCACTCCATGCTAGAAGCCAACAGACCCGCGTCGGCTGTCGTATGTCGCGCAGACCAGGCCCATATGGTTTGCAGCTCTCTATTCTAACGCTTGCCCTTCCACCAAACTCACACGCTCTGAAATCTATGTAGTGCGTATCATAACAATTACGAGAAACTGATGCTATCTAAAATTAGATGCATTCAGGAAATAAAAGATTGTTTTTATCACAATTCCCCCTCAATAACTACTAACAACTAAAGTCCACACTTTTAATTTTGCAAGGGATTATTTAGCATTTGCAGCAAGCTCAGCCTGTTAAGAAATTAGTTGAACTAAGGCCATCCCGCCTTAGGTACGATGGAAATAAATTATTTCCAACCACAAATTGGCCGTAGCGATCGGCACATGAAAATTATAGTATATAACAGTTAGGTTGACAGCGACTTCAGGAAGGCAGGAGTGGGTAAGTGGTAAATGCATCGCTTCATTAGAAGATAAGTTCTTTTATAAAAAAGATGATGACTCATAAGAATACTTAAGAATTTGATTCTACTCTCTCAACTTCGTAGCTTACTTTTTCCAGAGGTTTTTGGTTTCCTTTGAAGACTTCTTCATTTTCCGTCCAAATTCATTCCTCTGCTGGTAGTCCGTAACGGCTCTTTCCTTCTCCTTGTCGTGCTCCGACATCAGGAGGTCCATGGTGAGGGTCGAGTTGCCATGCCTGACGTGGCCCTCCATCACCCTCACGTACTGCTGCACGCCCATTTCCCGCGCCACCTGACTACTCGCTTCAGGCAAGAACTTGGATTCGAAGAGCTGATCAAGTTTCTGAAACAAAATTAAAATGGGAAATACCAGAAAAATTACTCCACATGTATCTATAATTGTTT
This sequence comes from Orchestia grillus, assembly GCA_014899125.1. Taxonomy (NCBI): domain Eukaryota; kingdom Metazoa; phylum Arthropoda; class Malacostraca; order Amphipoda; family Talitridae; genus Orchestia; species Orchestia grillus. The sequence continues at coordinate 75 of VOMN01077556.1, read as the reverse complement.
TTAAATCCCATGCAATATCTACATGGATCAATTATTACAAGAAGATGGTTCAGTTCAACGGGGACATGCAGCCAC
>VOMN01077555.1:0-13599 GCA_014899125.1 Orchestia grillus | reverse complement strand
GGTTATGTCATAGTAAAGGTAAACTAATTTGATGTTTAGTTGCTAGTGAGTATTGTAAGTATTTTCTATGTTCAACTTTCTTAATGGTAGCTTAAAGTTGGTGTGAGAATCACTCTTCAATCTTCTATCACATTTAATTTGAAGGAGAAATAATATTGTATAGAATATTGGTAGTTCTTTACTTGATGGTCAGATGCACATGTTGAACATGCAAAATACTCAACTTAAAAAATGCATTTCTTCATACAGAATTCCTTTCAGCATTCCTCTCATCATATTTCATAACTCATTATCATGTATTATTCTCTGGTTTGAAACAATGATCTGAAAGTTGACATTGACAGAGTGAAAATATAGCACATTAAGACCATAGTAATGAATTTTTAATTTGCTGTTGTATGTGAAAGTAATGTACCAAGTTATTCTCTTGACATTTATGAAAGATGTAAAAAGTTGAGATCAGTAATCAACTACGTATTTATTACTTGTATGATTTTTCAGAACCTCACACTCTTTTGGTTCAGAGGGTGAAATAGTTTTGTGGCTGCCATGTCTAGCAGATCATCTGGGGCCAGCAGAGCCACCGAGGCAGATTGGCTGTGTGCTGATCCAAAGTAAGTCACTGAGTTACATCTGCTCTCTGAATGTAGGATGAACAACCTTTATTCTGATTTTTGTTTTTTGGCAAGACCTGCAATCTGGCACAACCATGGAAAAGACCTTCAAGAATTCAAAAAGAAATCATGCTCAAGGGCACAATTTGGACCATTGCCCCAAATGCTGGGATGCTGTAATGCTGTTCACAAAAAATGGGTCATGCAAGTTGTGCCTGGGTACAGTAAGTCTCAGGTTGAGCAGTTGCTCAATTTGGGAGACTAATACCTGAAACTGTTTATAAAAAGAAATTGCTATTTGAATTAGGGCTGTGGAGTTACATAGCATAAGGTTCTACTCTGACTCCAAGGATTACAAAAATTTCAATTCCTTGAGTTCCAATATATTTGACTCCTATTTGAACTTCTTGTGCTATTTACATACAATATTTATATACTCTTTTCAATGTTATTTTATAGCCTATAATGTAAACCCACATATTCCATCATGTGGAGCATCATTAATATTTTCAATAAGACCTATTAAAGTTATGAATTTATAAATTATTTATGATGTGTGAGTGCAGATTGCTAGCTGTTGTAAATTGAAGTATTTATGATTTCCTTTTATTATATCTTCATAATTGATAAAAATATTTTGAATAAGAATGAAATATAAATTAAAAGAAATGAATAGAATCCGTAAGCTAAATGTTAAATATAATTCCACCTAACATACATTACTAATACTGATTACTGGTAGTATGAACTTCATATTTATTAACCTTATGAGATGTTTGCTATGGTTTGTGAGCTCAAGTTAATAAAGACATCAAGAATAAATTAATCCTGGTTCACAAGAGTTGATTAAAGACATCCAAGAGTTATTAATAATAATTAGTCAAAGAAGAGGCCACAAGCATTTAATTGTGTAGCAAGAAACTAAATGAACAGGTATAGAATGTTGACAAAATAATGCAATTGGACACAAGGAGTTGCAGTTGGATAAAAAAAAATGGACTCCGACTCCTAGCATTCTTAGGTGTCTGACTGTGATTTCTTCCAAAACCTCCAACTCTGCAGCTCTGATTTGAGCAATTACTTGGAAAAATTTTTTCTGCTTGTGCATTAATTTCAACTTACAATCAAGGATTGACTCTATTTGTAGGTAGCAAAATTTCCTTGCAAATTTTTGTTCGTTTGGAAAGTGTTTTTTTATAAATGGGGAAGTGTTAAGTTAAAACTCTATCGTTCCTAGTTTCTTGCTCGTCTACTTGTGCAAAGGTTAAAATTTACCTGCAAATTTGACTTCTGGGACTCTGTTTTTGATTAAATTTGGTGTTTTCTATGTTAGGGTGACATAGAAGCATTTGTAGCACCAAAGGTGTGATGGGGTTTTTGTTACACTGGAAAATGGTGTTTAAAAATTTCATGAAGTATGTTTGCAGGTGCGGTAACTTGAACTTTGCCCGGCGAGTTCACTGCAACAGGTGTGGCAAAGGTGAGTTGAACCAACTCTCATGAGAATGGTTGCTTTAGGGGTCCAATTATTGAAGGCAACCAAGAAGCAACTTCTTCTTAATGGTCATCTCAGTTAGTTGGTTTGTCTAATTTTATCATATTTTTACAAGGGAACCACAGGTGTGGGACTGATCTTAAGATGTATATTGTACATCAACAGCTTCAAAATTGAGCATTGTTGTATCTCTTCTCATTAGCTTCCCTTTAGATTTTTCAGTACCTAGGTACTGGCTTTCATAAACCAAAATTAATTTTGATGCATTCCAGTTGTCCTAAAGCTTTCAGTTTGCTCCATAGAGCATTATGAAAATACTTTCACTTGCCTAGTTGCTCAGTTACTTTTGGTGTTACCTTGCAATTCTGTGTTTGATTTAAAGCAGCTCAAGGCCCCTCTGCTTCGGAGAAGAGAAAGCTGCTGGGGACGGAGATTGGCAAAGCTGCAGCTGAGAAGTCACATGGACTCTTCAGTGCAGATGACTGGCAGTGCAACAAGTGAGCCATTAACTCAAAACAAATTTCTCTGATTCCTGTGCGCTGTGTGTGCGTGTATCACTACTTTAAAATCAACATCTATATACACAGGGTATGCATGTAGAGATATCCATACTTGAAGAGAGGCTCATGGGCCAGCATGGGGTCTTCTCTCTTTGGGAGATCTAGGTTTAGAGAGGAACTGATATGTAGTGGGAGTACATGAATGAAAAGTGAAGCTATGCTCAATATCACATTCATCTCCTTGGTTGGACACTCTTATCTGCAGCTCCAGCAGATTTTTTGACTAAAACAAGTCATCTTCAGATGCATTCTTTGAATATTTGAGAGATTTTCAACATTCAGTAGAATGTGCGAGTAGATAATAACTTGGAAGCGAAGTATGTATGAACTGAGTTGTTGAGGAGCACAGGAATTACACACTAATTTGCTAGGGCATTCATTGAATCTGTAAACCCATATTTTTTTAAGAATTTTAATTTGTTCAATATGGGTGTACAATTTGCTATGTGTCTATTAGTGTAATAAACTTTCAGGTACAGCATAACTTCCAATGATTCTGAAGCTTTGATGGACTTTTGAAGGAGCTGTTTGTTTTCATGAGTAAAAATTTCTATGTTGGTGAATGCTGAGATAAAACAGGAAACCTTTCAACTGTAAAATTTAGTCATGAGATTTTTTGAGTTTACCTTTTAGTGTTAAATATAGGTAGCATAGAGTAATAAACTGCTGCAGCAGCTACTCTTAGTTGCCTAAACGACTCTTGCTTAGCTGCTAGTCATGTGGTTTTGGAAGGTCAGTTAGTCTGTGGTGCTACACCATCTCCTTGTATCAGTAGGACTTCAACTTCCAAGATTTTTTGGACTCTTTGACTCGCTAATGCAATAAAAAATTCAAGTCCCTATATCAACAAGGAAAAAGCAGCTAGCTAAGATATTTCCAATACTAAAATATTAATCATTTTTACTGCTGGAGGCATGGTTTTGATTCAATATATATATTTATTAAGAATTTATAGCTAATACAACAACCTTCTCACAACTTGCGATATGTTTTTCAATTCAAAGAATGTTTCCACAACAAAGGGTTGTTGTTTTCTTCCTAGCTGCATAGCCAAAAATCTAAAGTTTATTTAATTTACTTTTAACTGAAAATTATGTATGAAATGATAACATTATTCAGATTGAAGAATTCAGTTGTAGCTATGATACTCCGAAAAAAATTTTTAATAGGAAAGTCTTGAAAGATTTTAGTACTTACATTAACAAAAGAATACTAAATATTTAAAAGGGTGTATACATTTTTTAAGCCATTCTGTACAATGTCATGTGACTAGGAAGATGTAAACTAACTAATAATAAAGCAATCTGGGATCAGTTTAGTAGCTTTACATTGGATTCGTTCCATCTTGTTGATGTCTTGTCTTAGAGCTGGGGACCAGAGTTGCACTGCATTGTCTAGATGTGTTTAGACTAGGGCTTTATACAGGGGTAATATTATGTTCTTGAACTCGTATTCAAAATATTTTGCCATGGAGCCATGAATTCTGCTTATATTTTTGATGTGATCCTTCTGTATATTAGAGGATTTTCTTAAAGTACTTTTTCTGATTGAAAAACAAAAACTTCAAGGAGAGGATTTCATTCTTGGTTTCTTCTCGAAAGATTGGAGAACATAAAAAAGTTTTTTCTCCCGGAGAACATGGTCTGCTAACTGAACAACATTGAAATTAAATGGGCTAAGAAGAGTACCTATTAGTGCCAACCAATAAAATTCAGCTGAAGTATATGTGGACTAGATGAACAAAGTGTCATCAAAGTCTAAGAAAGGAAATATAAAATATTGGAGAAATGTGTCCTTTCTGTACAGAGTTTTCCTTTCAAATATGTCATTTTTTCAAGATCTGCCTGCAATTTCAAGTATAGGTAGTGAACTTGAAAATGATTATGATTTTCAAAAATTTTAGCACATTTTCTCAGTCTATTTACACAAAATGAAATTGAATTTTCATTGAATGAAAACAAGTTTTGATTTGTTTTCATTTGCTATGTACACGCATGCATGTGTGTCCTTACTCAAACCCTCAAGGAAGCATAGGCTAGGCTATGGGGTTAGGCTGGTGTCTTGTATGCTTTGAACTGGCGACCCCAGAGGGGCACTGCTAGCATACTTCAGCTATAGATAGGCTTTTAGGACTTCTGTCCTAAACTTCACTTCCTTCTATTTTTGCACCTTCTGCACAATCTCTTCTGGATTTTCAGTTTCAACGTGCTGTTTTTATACACAGCAGGGGATCCTGTGTGAGAATACACCTAGGGTACAGATTTCCCTTTTTCTACCGTTCATTCTAAATAATATTTTCTCTTTAGATGTAACATAACTTGAGTCACATAAGTGCCAAAATCTGCACCACCACTACTGATTTCTTACTTAATACTTGGAGAGAAAGTAGGCTTCAAGATCTGCTCTAGGTACTTAATATGAATGATTTAGGTTGTATTTGAAGGGAGAGAATTATAAAACTTAGTTTCTGAAAAGAGGATGCTATGTTGAAATTAGTCCCTTTAATTGAATGAATCAATAATTTATTTCTACTTTTATCAATATTCTCATTGGTATATGCCATGTTAGCGTATACCATACTTTGTTATTGTAAATCTTCCCTACACTTTTATCTTCAAATACTTAACCTATAATAAGTGCGGAGTATTAGCTATGGGTACATAATATTGACGTATTTGTTGTTTGCTCAGTGAAATTATACCAGAAATAAATTAGATATACTACATGCATTACTTTGACCAACTATTCTAACTCGACTTCTAACTTCACTTCATTTACTGTTACTTTGAGCTAAAAATTAAAAACGCATATATCATGATCAGAAAATTTAAAATATATGCCTTTGTTGTTAGGCTTAGATATATAGTTTAGTTACTTAAGAGCTTATTTTCTGTTTTATATCGAAATAGTTTATCAATTTAAGCTACCATTACCAGGAGGTACAATCTAGTTGTATACTTCATGTTATATGCATCAATCTTAGACATTGTTTCAATGAAGTTTATTTATTAATGCAGGGTAATTTTTGTTTAAATTCTATGCTGTAGTCCTCATTCAAAGATAATGAAGTATATTTTATCATTAATGAATTTTCTTTGAAAATAAAATTGTAAACTGCATTCACTGTAAATTGCATGTGATTATTGAGAAAGCAAAAAAGAGTAATACTTAAGGCAACATTTTTTTCTTGCATTTAATTGATGCGGTGCATACTTATCAAATTTCTTTAGCTTCATATTCCTTTTAAGTAGAAAAAACGGATGCGAGAGATTCTTCAAGTTTTAAAACACAATTTTGCTCTGACATTTTCAGATTTCATTTTCCAAAATATTCAATTGATCAAGTTTGGTCAATTGAATGTCCATTTTCAAGTCCATACATATGACAAAAATTTGTCAGCCATCTTGGTACAACCCTGATTTCAAAAATAACATTCCCAAACGCAGTTATCAGACTCCAAGGCATATCTGAAATACTCTGCATGAAATGGAATCACCCAACATTGTAATGTTCATTCTAATAGTTTCCTGAAGGCTTAACAGCAAAAATATCTAAAAAACATGTCCTGAAAAAGAGCTAAGGATGAGAACAGTTTTATTAGCACAGTAAGGTTACTCGGTTAGAAGACCAGATTAACAACGGGTCCAACAATCGCGTCATTTTAGACGTGACGACTACCTGGCCCGTGCGGGTAGAGGTGTCGCTGCTGCAGCTCTGCCCGCTGGCTCAATCAGTGGCACACTGTCGCCGCATGGCCGGGGCTTGAGGTCTAGACCCCAGACGAGGGAGCTGCTGCACCACGTCTCCTCCGTATCTGTTGCAACGGCTGGTTTAAATTACCCCTTACGGCTTGAATTCATTTCTTGCAGTAAACGAACCGTTTCCTTGGTCTGGTATTATACGTGTTTCAAACAGCGTTAAAATGAAAACAAAACATGACTGGGTAAATTGTGACAGGTGCCTAGCTCATCGCGCTCGTTACCAGATGTTGAAAGGTAAAAAGTGATAGAGTTCAACGTCTCCTGGGGATGTTTGAACGAGGGCCCGAGAGGCAGAGTAGCGCGCGCCGCTGATGTGACGTCAGCAACGTTCACTTCTATGAATTTGAGGAAGAGAAATGCTTGAAATGACCAAATGATGCTCTCAGGCACACGACAGCGACGTTTCAGAGCTCCATTTCCGTTTTGTCTTGCAGCGTTGGACTCGTGAACAGAAATAAATCGGGAAGCATTTCTGCGAATTTGCACATAATGTATTTCTTTATATCTTTATTGTTCATTTTGGTTTAATAAGTTAAATGCTACAGACGTAAGTCATGTAGCTGATGCCTACTTCGCAATCTTGGTGCGAATTTTGAGTATATTTGTATATTAATATGTTAATACATTCATGTGTATGTACATGTTATGTTCGTATAAGAACACTCGCATATTCGCGGCATGTGTTATGCAGTACGCAATTGTTGGCTGAAATGTACTGCTATTATGTTATATAAGTTTCAATTACCTGGGATGTAACTAAACCCGTAAATATTAGTTTCAATTAGCTAGTACGTAAATGAGCTCGTAAATAGTTTCAATTCCCTAGTATGCAAATGAAGAAAGACACGCAGTTCATGTTACTGCAGCGCTCGGTCATGTCCCCGTGCTGAGACGGCAAGAACACTCGGTGTGACGAGCAAAAATTTGAGCTGTTGAGTTGCAAATTGCATTGCACCACATTTGCGTTATGGCTAAAGCTCGATGCATTACCGCTGACGTCAAGCGCGGGGAAGCTTCCATGCAGTCGATTGGCCAGCGGCGGCAGCAGCCACGCCGCGATGCGCCTTTCTAACGAAGACTGGTCGAGTTCTGAACTCGTTCGAACGACTGGCAACGGCGTGTTTTTTCGTTCTTTTCTCTTGCACGCCTTGCTTCCACACATGACCTCGACTTACGCACTTGACAGTTGATAACTTGATAACGTGACGGAGGCTGAGGTGGACTTGTGTGCAGTCTACTTTTTCTCACCTGTTGCGCCATGCCAATTGAAGAACATGTGGGATAAACAAACTCTGTCAGTGGTGCAAGAAGGTCTCGTTCAGAACTCGTCCCCCTCTGACCGGCTTTTGCAGGCATTGTGGGCACGTTCTGCATGCCCGACTCGCACACTTGTGCAGCACTGCTGCTGTGCTCTGTTGAAACGCAATTAGTGATTTGCTCGTATTTGGAAGTGGGGTCTTTGAACTCGTCAAAGTTTAATTAATAGTATGGAAGAAAATGGCACCGCAAAGCAATAATAATATGCCCATGTTATTCTCAAGTGACTGCAATCTGTGTGCGAAGTGCCTTTCGATTATTGCGTGTCTAATTTGAAAAATAATCATTATCTGATAAACCAATAGCTTTATAATAGATTTGTGTGAAAATCATTTCCTCACAAAATGATGCGATTAAGAACTCATTTTAGGACGAGTGCCAATTTGAGGGCATTAGTACTACGAAATGACCGTTCCATCTAAGAGCGATGTCCAGACATGCTTTGTTTCGCGCTGGGTGCTCGTGTACTAAAACCTCCACTTCTGACGAGTCGAGGACTTGCTCGAGAGAGCGGGTCGAAGAGCTGTGACGCGAGGCATGGTCAGGACTGGCGGCGCTTACTAGGCAAGCCTCGTGCGATCATTACTTAATTAAGAGCGTTTTGTTTAGAATTCAATCTAAATGTGTGCAGTGAACGTTAAGTTAAGAGTCGGGTCCGCTGTACGCTTGGCGGGGGAACTGTAATCATAATTTGAGTAGGTGTACATGATGCTGGGTGATGTGCTTATTTTTAGGGACTGATATTTAAAAATGGATTATACATTTGTAATAGAGAAAATATTGATGGTTACGCTCTACTGAATGGTGTAGTGTTAGCATGTTTAATTTTTTCATATTACACGAGTGCCCCATGAACGCCGGCGATGCAAGAGACCACTATTCCAAGGGGCTGGTGGTACGCAGAAACCTAGTCAAATAAATAGCCCGTAAATCCACAACCATTACTCCAAACAACCAACTGTAGACTTGAAGTAAACCCCTCCCTTCTTATGTTTTCTTCACCATCTTTATATTCATATGCTTGTACCTAGCTACCTACCTGCCGTTCCGTCACGCTTCGCCACTTTGCAGGTGAAATTTCAGGTCTCGAGCGAAGTATCCTGGATACGGGTTGCATGTTTTGCTATAAAAAGCCAGTCTTCGCGGCACATTTTCAGTTTCCCTAATAGAGTTCAGACTACTCGCATCATCAAAAAGAGAACTGCTTCCAAGACCGGACTATCTCTGCCCTGAACCTTTAACCTCTGTCCAACACTTGAGAGGACCACTTCTCATGAGCGGGTTTATCTAGAGTTTGTTTATCTAAATTTCCGTGAAATTTTCACGGGTCCTGTTAGTTGAAATATGAATCCTTTTGAAGGAGCGATCTCGACGTAAACATGCTACCGAAATGCTCCAACTTTACTGTGTCGGCCAGGTGCGGCAACGTGAACTGGGCGCGGCGCGGCACCTGCAACCTGTGCAACGCTCCCAAGGTGGGCGAGGTCGAGGAGCGCACGGGCTACGGCGGCGGCTTCAACGAGCGCACGGGCGTCGAGTATGTCCAGCGGGAGGACAGCGACGACGAGTTTGACGAGTTCGGACGACGGAAAAAGAAGTTCAGAGGAGCTGTGAGTCATGAGTCGAGGCCGTGACCAATGAGTGAACTTTGTTAATGGTAACCTTACTGTAATGAGGATGTGAAATTGGGGACCATTATTATATTTTGATGTGGTGTCACTGACCAGTGCACTATTTTGATATGAATTGAGTGACTAGTGCAGTATTGAACATGTATCTTGCAATGCGACTTACTGAATTGCATTGTTGACTGAAATATACATTCGTATTGAATAAGTGCAATATTTTCTGTGAAGCTAGCCAGTGTTTGGGCATAAAGTCGGTGACTAACATAGTTATATTGTACAGTTTTTTTTATTTAAAGCTCTACGAGTATATCATTATCGACCATCTTTGCTGAAACTTGACAGCTTTAAGCTGCCCCTTGGATGTTTCACCTGAGCCATCAGCACTGGCCTTGTTGTTCTGTATTGGAAACTTGGAGTGTAGGTGTGGGCTCACCTTCGCCTTCCAAGCGAGCCTGTAGTACGCACTGGGCATTTTATGACTCGTTCTTTTTCATGCCTTTGATGCCGCGCGCTCCTGCTGCCTCTGTTCCAGCCTTGTATAACTGACCACTTCAATAATTCTACCTTTTCATTGGTGATTAGTTGAAATTGCGGAATTTTGACACATTTTGATGGGATTTAGCATGTCACGTTAGCAAGAACGCTTCGGGCTCTGACCCACTATATTCCAGTGATCTCAAACAAAATCACTCAATATAAAATTCAAGGTTTTATCAAACTGTATTCTTGTAAAGGTATCCAGCACCTCTGCCTTATTTTTGATATTTTTTTACTGCGTATGTTCAATCAATGTTCGCTAATCCCAGTGTTATCAAGTGAATAGTGTTGAAATAGAAATGTCAGGTTAAAGACTAATGAGCGAGTATTATGAAAAGACAAATTTCATAAAATCTAGCGAAATTTTTGAAATAATTGAAGAGCCAACAATGTAAGCCGTGCGGTCTCAAATAGACTTTCTTTTGGAACGTACATAGAAGAGAAGCTTTAGAGCTTCACTGATCTCATGTCAGATCGCCTCTAATCTCTCCTTATTTTCTACAATAAAAAAAATCCTGATTGTTCCTGCCAAATTTATCTCGTACATCTGAAAATTATTCAAAAATTCGAAGTTTTTGAAATTGGGAAATAGACACTGGGTTAATTTTGTGTGACTTCTCCCATTTCTTAAATGCTATATCTATTAAGGGGGTGGCGATGACGTAGTTGCAGCTGGTTCCTGTAAAAATTGAGTTTTTATTTGTTTCATTGATCTCCATGCGTTTCCCACCCCCGTGTACCCTTATGGAAGGAACTGCGAAATTATCAAGCAGTCTCTCTCATGATCACATCCATTCAGGCGCCTGCATTTTGGTGTGCTATTGTTGGGTCGTTGCCGCTCCGGGGAGTTGATGCTGCTTTCAAGGTTTTGATTGCTGAACATTTGCGCAGGAAAAATCGAAGTCGCCTCAGAGACCCGCCCCTCGGTCGCCTGCTCGAATTGAGGGCAATGACGAAGAGGACGACGACGATGACGACGAAGAGGGCGACCTGTCGAAGTATGCGCTCTGGAGTGACGAGGAGGACTCTAAAGATGACAAGCAGCAGGTGTGTGCTCCTGCGAACACGGTGGGCGACCTTCACTTCTGGTTAACCTTCAAAGTTTGGTTAACGTGCATTCACCTCGGAATGGTCGTTTCCAATATAAATGGCATGAGAAAAGTTTTGGCGCAGGCTGTACCAGGAAGTTTTGGTGGGAAGTTAAAACCGCTAGATAGGGAGTAGATAAAGAGGAAGAATGGAAAACACATTTAGTGCATAAAATCTTAGTGTCGGAGGGTATACCGGTAGAATTGGAAAAAATATATTGAGGGTAGGGAGCTTTAGACGAAGTTTGGAGTGGGTGATTATGTGAGTGGGGTTTTCTCACCTGCAGTACGGATACCAGGTGCACTGTGTGTGGGTGGTTGGTTACATTTGGAGGTGTGGGAGGTATTGAGCTCTCAAGTGGTTGCTTTTTAGCATTCGACTGACGCTCTTCTGGTCATTATTTCATTGGTTGTGTGGCCGCACTAGCTCATCTTTGTTGCTCCACTTCTGAATAGTTGGTGCTAGTTACAAGAAGTAGATTAGGCGTTCTTTACATATGAATTGGGCCCAACATGCACATGTGTTGGGTGCAACATAAAACTGATTGTGGTTGTTCCTTAGCAGGGTGGCGGCAACAAAGGAGTGAACGGCAGTTCAGGACGACCTCGGTCTGCCAGCGACAGGTGAGGTGGTGTTCGTCAGCTCGTATCAACAATATTATAAATGAGAGCAAATCTTTTAAGTTATTCAATTGAATTCGTTTGGTTGACAAAAGGTTTAAGCGCGAGTGTAGATTTATTGGCGTGGATAATATTACATCATTAAAGATGGTGTAGATTGAAGATTATAACTATAAAACATGACGGAGATTGAAGGCTATTAAATTTAAAAAATATGTTGATTAAAGAATATAAAAATCAAAGACTATAAAGCGATTGAAGACTATGAAAAGCTTAAAGACTATTAGTCTTGAAGGGCCCGATCTGTATTATGCTCTGGTGGCGGAGTCTCTCAACAGCGACACCGAAGCTTTTGTCCGTGTCCTCCTTTGAGGGTATTCTGCCTGTTGGTAGACGGTGTCCAAGTCCCGTAATCTGGTGTTAGGAATGTGGTCTTCTGTGCTGAGTAGACAAAAAAACTTATATTTATAGGGAGTGGATATTTTTTCTATTTCTGAATCAGTTTACTCTATCATTTTACGTATTTCAGACCTAGGAGTGTTCTTTAGACAACATCATGTAGTAACTAAATGATACGGTCTTTTGAGTATGCTAATTAATTCATATTAGTTGTGGTCGTACGAAGAGATAAAAGCTAATAGCGCAACTGTTGGTAACTTCAGGCAAGTTAGCCTATTTTTCACGCTTTCAGTGAGGGATATTTTGTGTTTAGGATGAAATACATCCTGCTTCAGTACTTACGCTCAACTTTTGGTTAACACTTTTGGTTAGCATTTCTGCTTCTCATTGAAGCGGGGTAGTTACCACATGGGCGTCTGCGTCTCGGAGTATGTGCGAGTTTTATCCCGTGTGGAAGGTGAGGCTGCGTCTGACGATTGTTCTGTGTGGGCAGGTCGTCCAACTCCGGACGGCAGCGCCGGAGCTCCAGCAGCGACTCGGACAGGTGCGATGGGGAACACACAACACAAGTGAAGTAGGAGGGGAGGGGTGGAGTGACATGATGTGTTCTCATTGTCATAAGATCGTATTAATTATTGTCGGCGATGTATACATAGAGCTTTCTCAACATCGTCGCGTTACATTTTTTTCAACACGTTGGCTGCGACGATGCTATTTTGCCAGGGGCAACACGACCCCCCGTGGCTCGCATCGCCGTCAATACTTTAGTTCTTTACTTCGATGAATGTGAGTATGTCAAGTAAGCTGACACCACGGGTTTAAATCAGAAAAATAATTAATCCGTGGTGAGCGTGAAATCGTGTGAAAATGGAAGCTTATAACTGGTTTGGAAAATGGTCAATAAGTCGCTCACAAATGAAGTAAATTTCGATCAGTGTTTCGGAGTTTCATAGATATCGCATTTCTCAGTTGTTCAACACCGCGTTCCCATCACCTCAGTCAAGTTGTATCTTCAATATTGTATATCTCTTGTTAACCTTGTCAGTTGTGACGGAAAATCATGTAGAAAAGAAATTTGAATTCTTGTGCGAGGTAGACCTTACACAACTGTGCTCTTCAAAGATATTAAGGAGAATCGTCATTGTGGTTAGGAAGTCTCTAGTAAATGTTAGTTGATCGTGAGCTGATCATTGTCGTGCTTATTGTATAGCTAATTTAAGTGCTGAAAGCGCCGTGTCCTGTTCCAACACTTTACCATTTGAAGAGCATCGATGTAATGAACAACAAATACGACGAGCGTATATATATTGAATAGATAGTAATTTATCTATTATTACGCTATGTGCGCCACTCGTGTTGACTTAGGGGTATTTCGTTATTCGCAAGCGGCGAAATTTGGCGCACATCATACGATGTGGCGGGGTCCGGGATGACCTCGTGAAACTGGTCATCAACCTTGTAAAGACGAGCTTATTTAGAAAACCATCGAAATATTGCGTAAATAGTTCATATTTTATGCCCTTGGGTTCACATCCCCTCAAGTTTTGAACATAACAATAAAAAGTCAGGGCTAAACTGA
>VOMN01077554.1:0-43786 GCA_014899125.1 Orchestia grillus | reverse complement strand
CAGTCTCGTGTCGTCAGCAAAAGAGGAAGGGTGGGAATGCTGCAAAGGGGCATCTATGTCTGAGACATGTGCAAGGAACAGTAGTGGCCCCAGCACTGATCCCTGCGGCACTCACTGGCGACCAGGGATTCCGACGAGAGATGCCCGTCAATGGCAACCACCTGTCAGTGCCTTGTTGGAAAACTGTGGATCCACTTCAGCGATTGATGAACACAAATTTGACCAAAGCTTGAAAATTTGTGCATAATGGTGTTTTGGTTGCATTAGGTTAGATGATCGCGTGTACCATATAACCTAACCGGATACTAAGTGTTAAAAACTTTACTTTGCACAAATAAGCCTCTATACTCCCAATGCGTTACGGTGATATGAGCGCGACTATTTAGCTCTTTGTGCCGTGCTCTAACGGCAGTTAGAACACGGCGTGTCCCTGCGCTGGAGCTATTGTCTGCTGTATCTTCCTGCCCGATGCTTGCAGTTGGCTTTATCTTTATCATGTGGTGACGTTAAGTACGTCGGCGGGCCTCTTTATTTGCATCGTGGGCGAGATTTTTTGTTTGTTTGACGGTAAGGCAAGAAAGAATGCAAGGTTGTCACTAGCACGAACGGCGGCGCAATTTGCACTGTTTGCTGGCTGTGTTTTTGCGAGTCCGAAGCAGTGTAGTCGGATCTGCCCTCTCGGTTTTGTGTGCGATTGGAGTGATTGCGAATGAATCGCAGTTTCTCTAGAATCAGCGTATCTTGCATTCGTGTTTTTCTTAGTAACCTAATAGTACGAAGACATTTTATGCGCAAACATGTCGTAGAGACTTTCGAATCATATTTTATGTAGCGTAGCCGCAATTTTGTTCTGCAGATGTCCTATCATTTGTTAGCGTCGTCAGTAATCTTCTCATCATACATCCTATTTTTCTGGATCTTGCTGCTTGATAGATCCTTAGGCACTGCTGACCTTTGTGCTAGAATGTTATGGACGCTATTTCCTCTCACCGTTGCATAACCGGTACGTGGGTAACTGAAATTAAATTTGAATTGCCCTAATTAAGTGTCGCGTTTCACTTGAAAGTTGGTCACAATCAAGTTGAAATTCTTCGTGTATGGCGGTAATATTTTATGTGTTGCCATGGATGAATGTTATTTACTGTGTTTTACAATGAAAATTAATCATTGTCGCAATTGTTTTCTGATCACTAAATTTAAAAACTTCAAACTTTTGTTATCAAGTATACATATCGCTATTAGGAAACTCTACTGACAAGATTTCCCTGAAACATTCAAATCTCTTACTCGTTCCTGGACGTGGCTGCAAATGAGGAACTCTAAACCTTGAATTTACAGATCGTAACGTAGGATAGTAAAACAGTAATTACGAATACTGAAGGTACCGCGAAGTAATCCAATTTTTAATTAGGCGAATCTTGGGTGATGAAACTAACCCAGTTTATGTGTCTTGGGCTGATGGAAAGAATTCCGACACGATGGCTCGGCATTAAAAAAAGTACAAGGGAGTCACCTCATGTTAACTGCAGTGCCCTCTGGTAATGTATGACGTAGGAACAGATTAATTTAATAAACATTCAGCGGACCCTCGTACACGCTTCTGCTGTTCCCTAACTTGCCTAAATCGTACCGTAGTTTATTCTTCGGGTGCTATAATCGAACTAGAAATTTATGCATCATATCTCAGGAACAAGCTTTTCTCATAGGAGCAGGAATGAGCTTCTCTCAGATAAACGGGTATAAGCTTTTCTCGTAGGAACAGGAATAAGCTTTTCTCATAGGAACAGGAATAAGCTTTTCTCGTAGGAACAGGAATAAGCTTTTCTCATAGGAACAGATTGAGTAGAGCGACAGACCATGTCGTGTGATCTATATACCGGGTCAATTTTGAGGTTGAATGCCTCATGCATTGCAACCTCCGTTCAAACTCAATTTCGTTACACTACGAAGGTGGTGGTAGTTTTTACATAAAGTTCTTCAATGGAAATTCACGGGGAATTTTTTTATCGAAAGCACTTCGCTCGGGTACAAGTTTTTAATTTCTTAAACGAATTTATGTGTGTACATCTGTTGTCCTTCCATGAAAGGCCTACTTCCTCCAAACCATACTCAAACTAAAACGCCCCCTCTATTTAAAACCATTAGTATCGTTTCGATTCTTCAAGAGGAGACATGAGCTACGTTAATTTAGGCGGTTTGAGAAAAACTGCGAGGTCACCGCATGTGCGGTACAAATATAGCGGCGGCGACGGACGTGTGGGGTCGTCTTCTCTGGCCGCCCGCATGCTGCTCGTGTGAGGGAGAGGAATTCGGGCTTGGCGAACACATCTCCTACGACGTGCACCTCCGATCAGTCATGTTACCCCTAGAAAAATAGCATCGTTGCAGGAAACGTGTCCATGCTTTAATTCCTGGATAAATAACTGTAATTTTTCCAAATTTGTTTCCAGTTTTGTAGGCTAAACGTACCAAGTGAAAACTAAGCTGAGATTGATATGACCCTGTAGGACTCCAAGGGTTATTTGTGCATTCAACGACTCGATCGAGGACATGTATAGTTCAGCGGTATCTGGCTCAACACATTGACTACGATTCTCCACGCTGGTAAAATTATATGCCGACATATATCTCTACTGAGAATTTAAAAATGAAGGATTTTGGTTTCACACATTTGGTTACTCTATTAATTTTTTTCTCTATTCAGACCTAGCTTATTCGATTGATGAACACAAATTTGACGAAAACTCGAAAATTTGTACTTGAACATGGTAGTGCTTTGGTTAGGTTAGGTTAGATGATCGCGTGTACCGTATATGACCCACTACGGAGTCAACGTGTTAATATACGGGTATAAAGGCTATGTTTTCAGTCTTGTAAGTAGATTACTTTCTTGTGGTTCTGTTTAGAGTTTGATGAGGGCGCTCCATGCCAAATAGGTATACGCACAGTCTTAGCGTTCCGTTGCGCGTAGGGCCTATTGGTTTTGTATACGAACGGACTAACGTTTATTTGCAGACCTTGATAAACCCGCATGGAACCAGGTGACTGACCAGCTCTTATATTGCTACGGCGAAATTGTTATATGCTCAGACCGCGGGCCTTTATGGTTGCTGTGTTAGTGTTTTGGTAGAAATTTAATGTCATACGCGTTATCGGGGCGGATTACCACTCCTGCTTGTCATGTTCACGAATATAGACGACATACCTGATCAATCTGCGTTACTCATAGTCAAGTCTGTAGCTTCTAGCCTCCCTCGTATATTGTTACTGTTGACCTCTATCTCTGTCATGAATAAGATAATCTGCTGTGCTGTAGTACTAGCGTGCATTTCCGATTCAAGAACCGTGCTCAGTAGATGCATTATTCTATGCATTTCGTAATGAATTTATGATTCGATGACCGATCAAAACTTCTTTTTAATACTTTGACTGCGATTCCCCGTACAGGAACAATTGCATGGAATATAATGAACAATTTCATGGAATTCACAGGAATATCTCCGTTGTGAATGTAAAAATGAAGGATTTTGTTTGCACAAATTTGGTTATTGTATTAATTTTCTTTCTAATGAGAACTAGCTTATTCAAGTGATGAACACAAGTTTGACGAAAAATTGGAAATTTGTATTCATAAATGATAGTGCTTTGGTTACATTTGGTTAGGTTAGATGATTGCGTGTACCATGTACGAGCCACTTCGGAGGCCTAGTGTTAATGTTCGTGCTTGTAGTTTAACAATTAAATTTTTCATTTGTAGAACTGGATTAGTGGTTGTTCAGCTTTGTCACACCATATACTTAGTCCAACATTCGCTGTGGTGTAATCTGTTCTCAGATGGCCGGCCGGGTTAATAGCGTCTGCGCCGTCATTCTTCTGCAAACCAATTGACAAGCAAGTGAAATTAGATGCTCATTTAATTTACATTATCCATGTACATAACTGAATATACGCCTGAATTTTTGGGATATTGTTTCTATCTGTAGTTCCACGTGAACGTAAGCTTAAAACTCGTCAGACAGTGGTTGGGTTGGCAGCAAAGTGCGAGGTCTGACGCAACAAACCTAAACATTCTGGGTATGCCGACGTGCTTGTCCACATTTAGCGTCAGTAAACAATTTTCATCACGGCCTCTCCCCTGAGTGATGATCTGAAATTCGTGGCCATGCAGTGTACCTCAGAGACTTCACGCTCCTCGGTTTCCAAGTCCATGGACTCCCCTAAATAAAGACACCATCAAATGCTGTCATCTTCGTGATCTGGGACAAATTAGAGTTTGCTCCTTCAATGTATGAATTTTTCGTCACTTTAGGTATGATGGTGCTGTCAATGTGAATAGGATTTGTGCAGGAGATTTTGTGGGAGCGTTACTTTTTGTCAAATTTATCGTATACATGTTGTTCACCATGCTAAAATACTCTGCATAGGGTTAAGAAATAGATTAAGTATTTGCACGAAATTTATCTAGCTATATCTATCTATCTAGTATAATACTAAAACTCTGGTCGTCTTGCTTGCTTGCTTGAAACCGTGCACACGTTTGTCAGTCGGATCTGAGATATTCAAAATTTATACTCGTCGTTTAATCCTGTATTGTGGATACCGACTTGACTGCATAGGATATACTTCTGGATACGGTTTGATTTTGATAAATTTTTTTTACCCAACGGGTCACGAGTAGTCTAGTATAATACTAAAACTCTTGTCGTCTTGTTTGTTTGCATGTTTGAAGTCGTGCAAAGAAGAGAAAATATACACTTATGTCATGTAAAAGAAAGGAATTTAATTCGGGCAGCAAGTTAGTAAAGTGGATACGGGAATGAGAAAGAGGGCAGAATTGTTTGTCTGTCGGATCTGATATATTCGAAATTTATACTCTTCGTTGAATCCTGTATTGCGGATACCGACTTGACTGCATCGGATATATTTCTGGATACGGATTGATTTTGATAAAATTTAATTTGACCCAACGGGTCACGTGTGGTCTAGTAATTTATAGCTCCGACCAGCACGCAAATGCGGCATGAATGTTGCACGCAATGTTGCCGGACGATGTGGCAAAATATCCCCTGTACTGCATCCTCGGCGCCGTGGAGTCCGTTGTTCGTGACTTGCATCCCAAAGGAATGGTAACTCAGCGTTCCGGGTTAATTTTAAGGTGAACATCAATGCATTTTCCCAACCCCGACTGAGGACTTTGAATTAGCTCAACTCGATAGCCCTCATTTATCGCCGATTTTTAAAGTTTTTGGGAAGCGATTTATTTTGTTGGCGTCGACAAATTTGACCAAATCGAAAGGTCGTGGCTCAATTGAGCCCACCCGAGGTAATAGGTTGAATTTAGTTCCTTCGAACGTGCAGATTTGCAGTGCCACCGTTCTCGCGCTGGATAAAAGCCCTGTCTTATACATTCTTCTCTACCCTTGTTTCAAATTTCAGTATCATTTTGTGCTGAAACGCTAGTCGATGCATGTACCTATCTCTTTTTTCTTCTTACTTATGTGGAGTAACCTTTTTCTTTTGTTAAATAAGTCAACCCCTTTACCGGTATGTTTTCTGTTAAAAATACAGAGTTTTGAGCTTTTATTTGCTCAAAATATACATGTACAATCCGGAATGGTCGATTTGTACCGAGAGGGTTCAAGGACAGAAGGACGAGTAAACTCGTGTGAAGTTTTTTCATTTTTGTTTCGAAACGAAGATTTGACGACTCTACTCGTAGTAAGTTGATCAATTCGAGTCGAGTAAAAACAAGTTTACTCGTCATGACCGTGCATAGGGTAAAAACTACACGCTCGAATGCCGTGTTCTGGACCGTTGGCTCTTCTTCGTGGTACCGCGGTACGTGCTGAGGATGCGCTGAAGAGCGTTGTTGGTTCCCGTGTTGTTAGGTTCGTTTGCAGCTTAGTCTAAAGTGACTAAGATGTCACCATCACTCAGGCATTTGAGTAAAATGTGTGATGAAGTACAGACTAAAAAATCTCTACTTTCCTTTTGACCTCGTACTATTACTGTGCATTTTCTTGATGAAAAATAACTTTATTTGAGGCATAATTTCATTTTTGTGATGCTGTGCAGCGTAGTCAGATTGGCAATTATTTATATTTGTTCTCCCAATTGTTTGAACATGAAGTACGTACATCTGCCACGAATCTTTCCGTATAATTATTCAAAAGTTTCGTAATTTGAATCGAGTGTCGATTCACTTACGCAACAATATTCGTGCTGAATGTTGCTTTAGCTTATAATCGCACATGTGATGAACTTCTGCTCACTTGAAAGGAAAATAACATTTTTAAGGAAGGCGTAATGTTACCGTAGATATTTGCGCTGGGTTCTCCCACCCTCTCCGCTCCTGGTGGTGATCCTGATGGTGGAGTTGTGAGCTCTGCGAAAGCTATGTCCGTGGCGCCCTTTTGGCTGTCTTGGAGTGGACGGATTTTGATCAGACACTGTCTTCAAAAATCTGAAAGCATGCATGTTCGGCTCATTTCATAAAGGGACTCGTGCATAAGGACAAACTTACCCGTTTTTGCCATCCTTTCAAATCTTGTTTTCGTGTCCATACATATATGTTAGTAAACTGGGTGATTACGTTCTAGGAATGAATACAGTCTTTTGACATAATGACTTCTTCATAATGAGTGGGACACAATGCAAGATCTGTAGCCTGTGTTTTTGTGTTGGATTGTACCGCTCATTCGTAATGGGTGCGTAGAATGGTGTTACTTATTTCAGGATAGTATGACTAGTCGTGCGACGTCTATGGTTTTAATGGCATACGATTTTAATGCCTCATTTCCTTGCTAACTTTAGCATACTTCGCTGTGCGATTACTACGTTTAAATCTTCTTGAAACGGGACAGTAAGTTTTGGCCATACCGTCCATTCTCACGTGCTCGAATTATGCCGATCAATCTCACGTATCATATCCCCTTCATATCACTCACCGTACACCCTTCATCTCACAACAACTCCTTTTTCTCACGTACTATACCGATTATTGTTACGCATGATTCCACTCTATTGCGTATTTGTATTTTTACCAAAATGTCTCCTGTGGAAGGCGACGTCGCGGTGTACGTAGGTCACCCGAGCGTGCGGCTTCAGGAAGACGGAGGAGCGTTCGCCTGGTGCTTCGTTTCTCCAGCTCGCGGTTGTGCGTGAAAGTACTGCCCAGTGAGCCGTTCATTGAACGCACACTAAATTTTTCTCATCTGGCGTTTTAATTGAAAAAAATGGCTGGGATTTACTTCTGTAGACGTGAAAATGAAAAAAAATAACTCACATTTTTAGACTTGAAGACTGAAAGACCTTCTGGAATTTACCTTCAGAGACTTGAAGATTGAAAAGCTCTTCGTTTCAAGTTATTCTCGTCATGGAAAATCAGACTGTTATGCGAGAATTCCAATTTAACTTCTGCTTGCCTAAATTTAAAACGGTTATTTTGTGGCGCACGTCTTACGCTAACAAAATGAAGCAAGGTAAGGCATGAATTTTAAAGAAAAGCATCGTGATATAGCAAGTAAGGTAGAATTCCCCAGTATCTTTCTTATCGTGGAGACGGTGCTGCCCCCTATGACGAATTTGCGCAACACGATTCCGTGAACTGCAACTACTGTCGCTAGAGGGCTCTGTTCAGTAGCATTAGGCAGCGTTTACTATACGTCAATACCGTAGTGAGTCATCCATGCTGTTATAGCGTATCTGTTTTTTCCGACCCAGTTAGTTCGAAGAGCAGAGTTAGTCTTTGGACTTCTGTTCATGACTGCCTATCGTTATGTAAACGGCTCTTCACCCTAAATGATTTTGTGTGTTGGGTCGCTGTATTCAAAATCTGCCTGGAAAAATTCCTAAATCTTACGCAGGTACAATCTGTACCGTGTTTACTCATCAATGGTTCTTATACATAAAGTTTGTTAGTGTCGTTATATAGGTCGTAGACATAATTCAGATGTGGGTAGGCTTTGTGACTGGGTTGTTCAATTCGAGTTTCATTTTATGAACGATTTCTTTTCGTATTGTTACTGATTTTACTTTTCTATTTATCAGTAAACTATACACTAACATTCCTTTTATCATATTGAACTTTTGGCTTCCTATTGGAGCTTTCACGTTCACAATCTCACAATATGTTTATAATCTCACACCCAGTCCTCGCATCCAATGCTTCATGTGAGAATACTTCATCTCACCATCGGGTTATGAACTTTATTCTCCTTCTCCCCCACAGCAAGGGGCATTGAAGGTTACTGTTCCTTCACACGTCTCGACACTTGACACTTTATGACAACACAAACAGTTCTTGAATGCAAGCCTTCCTACTCCGTCGCTGCATGAGCCTGATACGCCCCCTTCATTCTTACACCTTGCACTCATTGTTAACCCTAGAGCTCCTGTCGCAAGCTTCTCCCCAGTTGGATTGCGGTTGCTTCCTTGGGCGTTGAAGTGTGAGTTGAAGCTCGTGAGGCGCTGGAGTTAGGCGTAGGCCTGACAGAGGTGTGGTGAATGCTTTTGCCATCGTGCTTACAAGATACCGCTGTAACACATCAGTTATTGTGGAGTCGCTTTCGATAGTTGAGCTGTTTCTCCACGAAGGGTGATGGATTGTTATAGGACATCAGTGAACTGCCGCATAGGATGTTAGTGAGTAAAGTCTTTCCCGTTTTCGTGTACTTGTGATTTCTTTTTAAGTCTTCTAAAGGTTGGTTATCATTTGTTTTGGTCGAGGTTAGCCATCAGAAAATTTCATTTTAATTTTAGACCTATCTTTCCCGAGCCGACGACTGCTCAGGAAGTGTACGTTTAGCCGAAAAGAAGGTAAAGTTAGTTCCAGTCAAACCTATGCGTTGAAAATGTTTCATTCGACAGGTGTTAGTTGGAAGTTATTGCAGCCAATTTTAGAATCGCAGGCAAAAGCATTGGTTCACATAGCGGAACGGAGAAGATGAGCTAACAATGCACCTGTGCGATAACGAACTCTGCGATGTTCTGCGATCCTTTGTCCCAGCGCACGGCCGGCCGGTGCGAGCGACGTACTAGATGCACATCTGTGCAACTGCATTGATGGGCGATAGAGAACCGTATCGTAACGGGACTTTTTTCTTTA
The DNA here is from genome assembly GCA_014899125.1 of Orchestia grillus. Classification (NCBI taxonomy): domain Eukaryota; kingdom Metazoa; phylum Arthropoda; class Malacostraca; order Amphipoda; family Talitridae; genus Orchestia; species Orchestia grillus. The sequence continues at coordinate 34,680 of VOMN01077554.1, read as the reverse complement.
TAAATAAAAAAGGATTTCATGCAAATGCTGTTCACTAAGTGTTTCCACAAGTTGATGTAGTATTTCTCTACTAATGACTCCATTCTGAAACTTTTCTGACGTAGTGCCGAATTATGATCATTCTAAAGCATGTAATTATTTCTTCCCGCTGATGATAGGACTCTCCCCGCAATGTTCATGTGCAGTAAAGGCTTAGAATTGTACTTTTCACTTTAAGTTTTCTAATCTAAGGAGCCAGCGCCCCCAGGGGAGCACTGCTAGGCTACCTCAGCTTTAGGTGGGCCTACTTCTATCTTTCGTGTCCACTTTGCTTCTTTCCGTTTTATTCTTCTTCGCTATTTTCTATTTGTCTTTTCTTCCTCTTCCTTCTTAACTTGCTGTTTCTACGCGCTGGGAATCTTGTGTGGGAACACACCTTATGCATAGAATCCCCGTTCTCTTAAGTCCATACTAAATGGTCTGAGTTACTGAAACGCTGCTATCATTACAATTACTACTACTAATCTAAGGAGAAGTTTTAACTGGGAGCTATTGAGCATCTTGAATAGCTTAGCTCTATCGGTACTACACTTTGATGACCCCAGCGGTGACACAAGGGGCTCATTTTTAGGTCAGGAGTTATTTATTAGCTCTCCACCTCCATGCTCCCAGCAGGCCTTGTGGTAGTGGTCGCACCCAACGTCAATTCTGCTCCCGCCTAGAAGCTCTTGCCCCTCTTCCTAGCCTTGGACTCGGAGGCTAAAATTCAATATTATTACCTAGGTATTCTCTTCATCTTTAACACTTTAAGTGCGATTCTCCACACAGGTAAAATTTCATGTTGCAATTATTTCCGTTGCGGATGTAAAAATGAAGGATTTTGTTTTCACAAATTTGGTTAGGCTATTCATTTTCCTTCTAATCTAAACTAGCTTATTCAAATAATGAACACAAATTTCATGAACACTTACAAATTTGTATTCCTATGTGTTGGCCCTTTGGTTACGTTAGGTTAGGTTAGATGATCGCGTGACCACATATGGCACACGTCGCGCTTAAAGTGTTAAACTTGCAGTTTGAATTGAGACGTTTCTCATTTCCGAATTTTTATCTTGGCAGCTCGTATGAATTGCATAATTTGAAATAAAGTGTCCAAACTTCCTAATGAACGCAGACTCTGCACTTATGACGGAGAACGCTGGCTTGTCGGCTCGTGCTGATAACTGGTGTTGCTGGATCAGTGTTTTTACGCCTTACTTCAATTACAAATATTTTTTTTATAAATAGAGCGTTTCCTGTATGAACTTAAAATTTGTTATTCATTTGCCTTCTAAACTTGAGCAATAAGCTGGAAGTGTTTAGGGGACCACTTGATTCCCTTAGTGGCTCCTTTGATTCCAAGTGGCTTATGAAGTGTCAGTCCTCACTTAGCCCGAGTAATTCAATGATATTGAGAAGTGCAATACTCCCTCTGGGACTTCAGTGTTAAGTTGGCACACATACGCACCAAATCATAGGCAACCTGTTAAAGTTATCAAGACCACTGTCATTCCTGGAGGTCGTTAGAAATAATCGAGCCTAGTCACAAATTCTTATTTCTTCGTTCAAAACTAAGGTGAAAATGCAAGCATCTGTCTAAAATATGAACGACTGTTTACCCAATATTTAATTAATGTATAAATAATTTGTCCGTGTAGGGCCAAACGATAGTCACAATGACAGTACCACGTGCTTGACTAGCTTGTTTTATTCATTTTTAACGCGTTGACTCCGATTCTCCACGCCGGTAAAATTACGTGCCGACAAATATTTCTACTGTGAATTTAAAAATGAAAGATTTTAGTTTCACAAATTTGGTTACTCGATTAATTTTCTTTTTTATCAGAACTAGCTTATTCGATTGGTGAACACAAATTTGAAGAAAATTCGATAATTTGTATTTATACATGGTAGGGCTTTGGTTACATTAGGTTAGGTTAGATGATCGCGTGTACTATATATGATCCACTTCGGAGCCAACGTGTTCAATAGATATCGCCGTCTCTGCAAATGTGACGCAAAATGTTCACACGCTGAAGGTAGGACCAGATTTTAAGAATGAGCTCTTCCATACACGGTGGTGAAAGTGACCCAGGCATTTGACACAAACGTGCTTGTTTTTTACAATGAGCCAGGTGCCCGTTGCTGCGCAGCTCCTCAGCTAAATTGGTAGCTGAGTTCCGAGGTGCGTGAAGGTCGCTCTTTTTATTTAATTTTTTAGTTCATTGAATGTAAGTTTAACTTTTCTGCTCCGCGTACCGAATTTGGTGCGCATTCATATTTTTTTATGATTCATATTTGGTTCGAATTCTTGCGAGTTCTAATACTTGGGACGGAAAATTTTGAAAACAAATCAAACCGTGCATAAAACAAGTACAGCATACATACTCGTATATCGAGGGCTACAAATAGGCTTCACGTCTTCCTTAACCCTAGCTGGGATACATTTTTTATTCGAATTTGAAAAAAAATATTTCTGCATAAAGACCAGCGAGGTGCTCAGGGGTGACATATTTGTCTCGTCGGGAACAAAAATCGAGAAAAATTATTCATTTTCCAATGATTGTTGGTTCAATTTCCTTGTAATGATTTACGAGCAATTATTTTATATATTTAATGCGGCGTAGAGGGAATTTTAATTTCTGTCTGGAAGCAACACTGATATGAAGAGTTGAATAATTTTCCGTCAGTGTGACGGCGATGCGCCCCAACCTCCTTACATTAGTCAGGGGCCCGCGAGTCCGTATTGGGCTCCCTGATGGTTGAGAGGAAATGAACTTAGTCGTGCGCGTTGCTTTTGATAAGTCTTGTTAGTTGTCCTGTGGCAGGTCTTGTGAGTTGTCCTGTGGCAGGTCTTGTTAGTTGTCCTGTGGCAGGTCTTTTGAGTTGCCCTATGGCAGGTCTTCTGAGTTGCTCTTGGTAGGTCTTGAGTTACTCATTTCTTGTAGATAGGAAGCTTCAAACTAACTAATAATTATAATAACAATAATGATACGTGTAGTAGTAATGCAAAATATTCAAGAAGAATGTAGGTATTGATAAATGTAAGCAATATAAGTTGTTATAAAAGTTTAATTTTCTTTGAACTACTGCGAACTTTACATAGTATGTAGGCCGTCTTAATGGGCCCCAGCTATGTCGCTATAATGTACATAATCATCATGATCAGTTTCCCTTTCATTCGGAAAGGCTTTTAACAATTGACGAAGTATTAACTACTTGTTCAATTCTGAGTTCTAAACTGAGCTTCGGAGTCTCAAATTCGTCTAATCTTGTGTTAATAGTTCGGTGTGCAACTCTCGAGAGGGATGATCAAGGGCGAGAAGTTAGCCGATAACTTTGAATGCAATCATATATTGTCCAATATTTGTTATTTCACTGGTTGCCTCCAGCTAGGTGGGCTTGGAACTGCCGTAGGCCACCTGCACCGAGCACCACAGGCACGTCCCGCACTAACGGGTCGTGTTGAGACCGTCAAAATTAGGGGAGGTTTTGTTGCGGCCGGGAGCGTCTAGCACGATGCAGACCGCGATATCGTTCCTGTTTTTCAGTCGCTCCGCGCGTTTGAAGTTTTTGACTGCATCGCTCATTGCTATTTTTTAAGTGAGCTAGAAATGAGTTTATTCTGGCACCTGTTGTGTAAACGTTGGTATCGCTGCGGTAATGTAAGCTACCACGCACCGGCTTTAATGGGAAAACATTTTAAATGTTAATTGTGTATGTTTCCTGAACGAAATAATGAAACCTGGGGTATTTACCAATCATCTTGATCGCACATCGATCAGTTCTACAACCTGATTACCAATAAACAGTATTTTAGTATCTGCTAGAAAAGCCCGGTGTGTGATATTTCAATTGCAAAATAAGTTACGGCCGAATGAATTACCCCTGTTCTTATTTTGTGACAAGCGAATGATCATCTCGTTTATCTTGTTCAAAGTATTTTTCTTATATTAGCCTACCTCTTGGTTTGGTAACTCCAAAACATCTGTGGAGAATTTTCTCGTGTGCTAACTAATATTTTCAAATCTTGTCATTTTAAATCATCTATTGAAACTGTGTTCCAGTGTACAGGTTGTTTGTGTAGAATAAAGTTAAAGTTGCGGTGCTGTAGAATAGTGATGTTACGGCGATAGAGGAAGAACAGACAATAATGAGTGCCACACAAGTCACATCACCCGCCCCAGAAGCGCTCCAGCAGGTTTCGCCTCCGTCGGAAGCCGCTAAGGAGACGAAAGATATCGCCCTCGACCTCGTCAGTAATCGCTCCGATGCCGCAATGAATGAAAGAGAAAGTAGAGAACTCGCGTCCAAGCATGCCAAAGAAAACGCTCCACCTGATGTTCTATTGAAGGGAAACTCGCCTATTGTGAACCTCGTTGTAGAAAATGAAATAGAAATCGCAGGGAGGGACTCGCCTAGTGATAATAACGGAAGTGATCAGCGCTTTGAAAAATCAAGTAGCGTTGCTGTTGATTGCAACGTTGACTCGAGCTCAAAGAACGTTAATACGAGTGGCAACAATAGTTCTTTAGACGCTGCTTCCAGCAATAGTATTGTTGATATAAGTTGCGATGGTAATGCTGTTGATATAAGCTGCAGCATTTCATCTGATACTCAAGAAACGAGCAATACAGTTGCTGCAAGTTGTAGCACTACCGTCAGTGGGAGCTGCAGTAGTGCTGTCGATGAGAGCAAAACTAATGCCGATTCAGCGGTTATAGACAAAACGTCTTCAAGCGACGATCAGGTGGAAAACGACACAACTTACGACATCAACGACACGACTTACGACATCAGTCCCCGCTCCGAGGACCAAGACGTTAGTGAGGTGACTGACGATTCTGCAAACTCTTCAAGAGAGTCGAGCAGTGCGATCACAAACAACCCCTGTTCGGACCCCAGCTCTTCGGGTGACTCCAGCGAATCCATCAGCGCCTCAATTGGTGAGGCTGACGAGGAAACGAGACTTCAAGCCCCAGTCCATAAACCTCAAACGGAAGCCATTTCGTCAGTATACATTTCAGCGAGTGGTGTTCAAGATGGATCATCCTCGGAGGAACGAAGTGCAGATGTCATTGAATCTGGTGATTCTGTATCTGTGGGACCTACTTTAGTTTCTGTTTCCTCTCAAGATGCTACGGATTGTGGAAATAGCGCGTTGGAAATGAATTTAGTTGATGAAATTGGGAACAAGAAGTCTGCTTCTGTCAGTGCTCCTGTTCCGCTTCAGCCCACAGAGGTGGAAAAAAATGCATCAAAGTCTTGTGCCTCCAATGGTTCTCCAGCAAGCGAGACCAGCGCGTGCTCGAATGTACAACAGCAAATTCTGCATGAGAGAGAATCTTTCAAAAACAGAATTGGTTCGCTGAGAAAGAGCAAGAAAGCTCAAAATGATTTCCTCGTGGAAATATTTGAATCCAAGAAACCAGGGCTAGGGAACAAGGCTGGCGAAGCGGGCAACGTCGGAGGCAGCGCTGATTGCCTCAACCTTAGCGAAGAAATCAGGCGGAGAGAAGGTAGAGCTCAAAGCGAGCCTCCTGAGTTGACTACGTCTACTCCAAACTTCGTTTGCTTTGAGATAAGTCACTCGAATGTTAAGAAAGACGTCAGTTCTGGCACTCGTGCGTCAAAGATTCCATCTTTGTCCGGTAGAAAAGACAATTCGAGCAAAACAGCACCTACTGCTGATCATAAACTGGAAGCGAGAGGCCATGATAAACAGCTTGCTGAGGCAGCAGGAGATCCAGGACTTACTTTGGGCAGCGGCGGGACTGCGGACGCCTCCACCACCCTCAGCCAAACCTCCGAGTCGTCCTCTGGGGTCACCGGCGAGCTCACATCAGGTATGTTGCTTCATCTTCTTTTTGTGTAGGTCTTCGTGAATCATTACCTCGGCACTCATGGAAAACAGCGGGGGTCCTACAATTTGTTCATTAAATAAAAATATTTCAATATTAATGACGATGTGTGACTAGTTTAGGATTTTTTGTTATGATGCCGCTATAATTTGTTAACATGGTTCAGTATGAGCTTAATTAGAGAATTCAGACGACAACTTTCCGTACTTGGGAATCTGTTGGGATCGGTCTACAGTGATTGCTGGATCATTGGCTTCGTTTTCGTGGCTAGATTAGTTTTTTTAGTTCAAATTATGGAATCACTGTGAGATTAAGCCTTTAAACAAGCTACCTGGATTTTTTATAGGGGTGTTTACGTGTGTTGGTAATTTGAGTGCTGGCTGGTTACGAAGGTGAACTAATAATACCCGCTGGAAATTTGATCAGTAATTTTTTAATAACTGTGCGGGGACAGCCTTCATGTTTTGAACTGAAGTGCAGTTGGTGGTTGCTTTGCGTACTTTCAATTGCAAATTTGATTTATAGATATTCAGCCGTTTGCTTCGACTTTGTTATTAGTTTGTTTATATTTCATGTACACTGTTAACGTATTTCCTATGGTACGTGCCTGGAGATTGCTATTACTCTACTTTCTTGATTTGTGTTAATGGAATAATTATTATGTATCTCTGCCTATTTTATTCCCTTAGCATACAATTTCCTTCAAATCTAGTTCCACCGCTGCACGTTGCTCTATTTAGTAAACATTTACATTTAATAAGCATTTTCATGCGAAATTAGATTCAAAGGATTAAACTTGTTTCCGTGAAAAGGTTTTTGTGACGTGCTTTATTTTGTTTCTTATAAAACATGCTGTGTATGCTGTAATGAACGCTCAGTGTTGCCAAGTTTTGATGTTAAAATTATCTCTGGTTACTCAATGTATACTGTGTGTCAAATATTCAGAAAAATTCTTGCCTATCGTGAATTTATTTCCCATTAATTTGGGTAGCGTTATTTCATCGAAGTTCATTCATGAGATTTCGAAATTGATTGCGTTGATATTGCAAATTTTAAATTCTAAAAAATTATTGTGTGTACAGTTGAAAGCAAGAGTCTTGGTTTAGTACACAAAATAGGTTCTCTGCTACCTATTACGTACGAGTACGTTTACAGTTATAATATCAAGTGAGCCATTCAATTTTACGTTAATACTCAAGTAACGTCTAGTCACTGTAAAGTCACAACCTAATTCGTACCGAGTTGCCTTAAATTCAAGGAATAATATTATTCCTGAGAAGCTTTGCGCAGCCTGAAAAACATTTGAATATTGATTCTCCTGAATGTTCAATGTTTGACCAACTTTAACAGCTTAAAGAAACCAGAGCCACCGCTAAGGATCCCGAAGAATTCTGACGACGACTACTTCGAGGCCATGGGTTTAAAGAACTTCCCGTGTTCGATTGACTACATTTTACTGCTTTGAAGTGAATCATTTCCCCACGCCATTGCAATCCAGTATCATGGCTACTGCGTTTACACTCGTGCGTCAGAGGGAGATGTATTCCTGTGTTTGGAACGATACAGTTAAAGGCGGATAGCATATTAGTTTTGACTCTCAAATTTGAATACCTCTTTCATTAGTGGAACTACATTAATTCGATCATAATTTCAATCAAGGTCATTTTATCGGTTCAATTCATTCGTGTCAAGATTTTCTATTCCGAAAATTCTTTGATCATCTCATGCACCAGGTTTCATTGCTATTCCACACTTTATATTCCACTCGTATGTAGCAGTTGTAAAGCATTGCCTGGAGAGTTGAATGTAAGGCACTTGTTGAAAATGTCGTCTTTGTGTCACCTAATACATTAAATATGCGCGTTAGATGCACATTGGTTTCGAAACGCAGCTTTTAATTAAACTTATGATAATGCAGTCGATTGTGGAATATGTACTACAGTTTAGTTATAATTACTTGTGATGTGCAAATGCTACCTCCAATGTTGAGGTACACATAAGAACGATGAATTTTAAAAGATCACTCCATCTTATGAGCGCGCTCTGGATAAACTCGCGCTAAAATCGTCGAGTCCGGTCTGCGTACGAGCGGTTGTGTACAATTGAACAACGAGATGGTTTTAAACGCTGCGTTCCCGTTGACCTCACTCAGCTGATGCTTAATTCTGAGACCATTCTGGACCTGCGAGTTGACACTTAATTGCAGTCTCTCGGTTCCGCATTCTAATTGAACTTTGTTGTAGAGCTCTCTGGGTGCGCTACTTTTAATCGGAATTCTTGCGCGCCGCGGTCTGGGCGCCGTTGTCTGGCAGAGGGAGTGGCGAGATAAACCTGATGGCTGTCTTCGCTGTTTGAGATCGCGCCAGTTTTCAAAGTTGAGATTTTGTGCTTCTCAGGTATTGTAAAAAACGAGTTATTTTACTCCCTTGATATGACATCTTGATAAGGTCATGACGAGAATTAGTTTTCGAGGCCATTCATTTATTTTTATCTCTTGTTGACTTTGAAATCCGCTTATTTCTTTTTTACCGGGTTGATTTAATAGACTTACTTTGATGTAAAATTTAGACTACTATTCTAAATATTCGGTTTTGCAAGTGCTAAATTCACATAAAAATTAGCTATTGAAAATAACTCGTGCTATTTCTGTTTCTTGTCTACTTTATGGATTGCTTTCATTTGTACTTCCAAGTTACAATGCTCATTATATAGTGAATATTTGAGGAGCTATCGAATAATTAATATCGACTATAGTTAACACTGTGCACGCCTCCATTACCTCCTCCCACTACCGCGCATCACTTCTGGCCTCCACAGTAGTGAGGACAAAATGTTCTACGGAAATGTGTGCAGGAGCTCAACCCGGCTTTTGTGTTGCTGATCAATCTACCCACAAAAATCGGAACAGCGCGCTTGATGTGTGTGTCTTTAGTAGGTTTTTTCGCCCATAAGATTTTTGCTGCGAGATGTTAATGCATGTGTGCTGCAAATGTTCCGAGTGTTCCCTTATTTATGGTAGGGGATAAAAAATTTCGCATCAGTGTCGCTTCGGATACGAGCTGTGTGATTCCGTGTACTGATGAAAAATGGCTTCTTGGAAAGCTGGCATGCCTTGTGTACGGGATGGACTCGGTTGTACCGGCACAGGTGTTGCTTGAACCAGTGCACGAAAATCTTGCGAAAACGTGGGCTTCCTTCAAGGGTTTTGCACCTTTTATTTACAACGAATGTGTATACAATGTAAAAGTAAAAATATATGATGCAAAGAACCTTTATGGTATTCTATCGTTAAGGAACAGGAGAAAATATAATTTCTTTTACACCGAAACAATACAGAGTAATTTTTATTGCATTGCAATGCCAGAGGAAAAATGTCTGCAATGACAGTGCCAGTGTGAGCTCCGGATGCGATTTGCTTCAAAAGTTGATAAATATGTACGCTAATACACTGACTGATGAGATTTATGATCCAGCCCGGGCATGAAACATAGAAATGAATCAAAATATTTTAGGACTTTTTATGAGTTCTTACGCATTTCGGTATCAAGAAATTCCTTCAGAAGAGCTGGGTCGCTTAATTTGGCATACTTCGGTACGGCGTTAGTTTAGGGCTCTTCGGACGGCTTATTTAAGCAAGTTGACGGCCGTAAAGACCCGGGCCACTTGCTGCAGATTCCAACGCATTACGTCGCGTTGGCGCGTGGTGCCCGCGCTGATGCACCCGGGAGCACACGGCGCATGTCGCAGCGCGCGCACCCAGAAATAAGCACAAGAGTGTCACGTGAGCGTGGTTGTCGGTCTCGTTTTCAGTTATTTCATCTTCTGAAATGAAGTCTTCAGTTCATTTCGGGAAGCTTTTTTAGGTTTATTTTGTGTCTGGAGCTGAGAATCTGTAAGACTGACGAATTTTCAGTGTATATTGAGTTAGCGTCTCTCTTTTTTTTGTCTGAAAATCTTTTGTTATCGAGCTTTTTGCAGTTCTTACTTTTTATGATAAATGGAGCAATCTGCCTAAGCCTTTATTTTTTCATTATTGATTATTATAAGTGACATATAATTATTCAACCGCATTCGTTTTGGAAACTATTTTTCCTATTTTCTTCCTCAAGATTGGCCCTAAATAAACCATGGTTTTGTCCGTCATGTTCAAGGTTTGTTCGTTCACTGACCATAATTTGTTAGTTTTGGTAGTTATTTTATCTTATGTACTTCTATCGCTTGATAAGAGCAATGGAGTTAGTGTTGTTCTTTTATTTAAATTCCTCTTCACGAACTTTAGAGATTCGTTGAGGAGTAAACTCCGACTTTCAGTTTAATTACCAACTTCTTATTCTTATACATTTCGTTTTCTTTTCAGGTAAGATTGTACCCGGCCGTCAAGTCAGATTCACCCTGGAATTATCTCCAGATTTATGCAAAATTTGTAAGTATTGAAGTACTGTTAAGCATCCTAATCTCTGGATCTGCGTCTTACAGGTATAATATCTGATTTGATCTCGCTGTGCCAGGATATACAGGGTGTCTCAGAAGGAACTGACCCTTACGTTGACGAGTAACTGACCCTTGCGCCTGCCTATGTCGGCCGATATTCTTGATTAAATGCCACGAAAATATGTTTTCTTTAGTCAAGATTCCGTTCATCAAGAAGTATCTGGCTCGTTTCCTCGAGTCAGGGAAACGGCTTGAGCAATGTTTTGGTAGGCGCAGAAGTAACTAACCCTTTAAATTTGTATACCACATTTTAATAGGACGCCTTTCAATTTGGTATCCTATTTACGAATCAACGCAAGGGTCAGTTACTTTTGGAACACCCTGTAATTACTCCGAAACATATGCCTATGCAGGGTGTCACAAAAAATATGTACATCACAAACAAATGTATACAATACTTGTAAAAACTAAACTACTGGACCGATCTTAATCTTTTTGGCCTTATTTAATGCATAATTTAATTCTGCATCTAACCATAACAAGTTTTTTGCTTAGTCACGAAGCGTTTAGTCAGCATTAATGCGGAAAATTCTCGAAATGCATTTTGTCCGGAATTTGAAGATACTCTTAAAGCTTGCAGTGATGAAATTCATTATTAAACCAAATAAGACCGAGAATATTAAAATCGGTTTAGTGGCTTAGTTTTTAAAAACATAGTATGCATTTTTTGTGTTTACATTTTTTGGAACACCCTGTATATTTACCAACCAGAATATGTACTTAAACCGGAATTTTCTGCTAAGTTATACCGGCGTATTGAAGTATTGTTTAGCATCGAGGTTTTTTGGATCTTCACCTTACAGACATAACTTATGATTTAACCCTACTGTGCGAGGATGTTTTGGTTATTATAAAAATTTTCTCGTGCACCTCGTAATTGTCTGCAAGTACAGATAACGTTACTATTGCGTTTTTTACGTTTTTATTTGAATCCCACAGTTTTCTTTCATGTTTATACATAAACAGTCGTTCTTCGCCGTATAATTGCACCAACTACTGAGTAATTCATTTTTAAAACAAGTACGTACATTACTCATTGAATGCTATGAACGAAGCGAAGGTCGTTTAAATTCTCGATTTCATCCAAGTTACAATTTGGCTTCATTGAATCAATTTGCTCAAGGCGAGCTAAACACAGCGTCTAGCGATTGCTGTGCCTTGTATTTTACGCACTCTGTGCGTACACCGGCCTGCCTGGCGCCCAGCTACCGCTCCTGTGAACTGGGCAGCCCTGTGATCCAGCCCAGCAACCTCCGATGGACTCAATGAAATCATCGTGGGTTCGTTTGGTAAACTCGATTGAGACATGACCTTAAACTTGGGGTCTAATTTATCGCCATTAAAAAACTCTTGAAACTTCAGAAAATCATTGGTAAGTGTGCGCTGGCTAATTTAGGGACTAATTAGCTGCGCTCATTAAGAGCGCAGCAGGGATCTCTGATTAGATGCGCGATCAGTTGAGGCGATTTTTAGCTTTGATCTAATATGTTTGACAGAGTTGTTGATAACTGTACGGGAAAAAGAGGTGATCAATTGCTTTTTTTTTGCGCATGCCTATGTCGGCCGATATTCTTGATTAAATGCCACGAAAATATGTTTTCTTTAGTCAAGATTCCGTTCATCAAGAAGTGTCTGGCTCGTTTCCTCGAGTCAGGGAAACGGCTTGAGCAACGTTTTGGTAGTTGCCACCAGAGACTTTAGTCTCGATTTTTAACGGGAATAATAATAAATGAATGGGGTAGACGTGGAGAAAATTTGAGTGTTTAAGGCTACTGATCTAAGGACTCCGTCGTCTTGAAACACGCAAGTGTCCTCACCATAAAGGGGTGCACTCTGCACGTATCTCGCTTGTAAAAAGGGGTCTTTGGCGCCCAGGTTCCTTCGATTACTGACGATCTATATTGAACATGTTCATTTCTCTAATATGAACATTGTTTGAGTGAAGTCGATTCGGCGTAGTACGGATATTTTCTTTCCGTGGGACTCTCTATTTAGAAAGTAAGGAACAAAGACATCGATCTGACAGCCTTCAGTTTACTGGGAAAAACTCAATATAAATCCTGCCTAAACAACAGGCACAACCACGCAAATGGGAGATCATGTCAGACAGACACAGTAAACGGAAATAAGCTATACACGATGCTTATCTCATGATAAATCGATGTCGTCGTCCAGACCGTTCTTTTGAATCCCAAAAACAGGATTTTGATAATCAGTAGATGTGAGCACAAGTGTTTGAAATTTCGAGATAACTGTTGAAGTATTTTACAGTAAAATAGGCCACAGAGGGAACGATAGTCCTCGGAGGTAGGGATGCGTTACTAAGTTCCATGCATGAAACTTGAGATTTGACGTGATGCGTCAAATGGTCGGCATAGCGTCAGTCACTGCCGCAGCCCTGGGCTAGATGACCGGCTTTGAGGGTGTGGCTCCGACCTGGGCAGAGTTCTGAATGACCCTCTCTAGTCTTTATAGGAGCACAATCGGTTTTAAGTACTTCCCGCTTAGAAAATTTCTCCACGAACATCTGGAAATTATGGTCGCTGGACGCTTAAAGGCGGGTTGGTAGGATTAAACTATCAAATTAATCTCTTTAAAACAATAGACACATCGTTAAATTAACAGTCGTGAATTAGAGTCATGTATAATAAAGGTCTACATATTCCTAAAGCAATGTTCCATGTAAATTCCTTTCACATACAGACAGGAACATGAATATTTGAGGTTTGATAGTACGCCGTCTACAGAAATTATACAGTAAATCTAGCCTTCCGTTTTTATTCAGGGCAGGACCTCGCTCCCTCGCAAACGTGCGGCCATTCCAAGATCAAAACATTGCTTCAACTCCACCGTTTTTTAGGGCCGGTATCGCTTCGGAAAAGAGATCCATGGGCTCGCGACATTGCTGGTCTCAATATAGGTCTCAATTTGAGACTCAGTGATTTCACTATTGTTGAGACTCGGTGGTCTTTCAAGTGTCCTACTGGTTTCGGTCCACAGGAAGTGCTTCATAGCCTTCTTAACGGCGGCGATTATCGACAACGATCTTAGGAAAGAGCTCACGAGGAGGAAAGCACAGCAGGGGTTCAGAGACGAACTTTGACCATTACATTCACGCGAGGAATAAGCGTGTATTATGCCTATTTTCCTATTCAAAATTCCTTCTTTTAAGCCCACGTTCATAAATATTCTTTTCTTATATAAAATTCTCTTCTTTCGAACACACGTCATAACGCATTTGTTGCTTGACAAGTTGATTTATTTACCATCTATTTGCAGCGTGACAAGATCAACGTAGCTGTAGCTAGGGGCAAAATTGAACTCTGTGTTATGTTTTATATTGTTTCCCGCGTTTAGTGGGGGGAACATTCCTTTTTCTCCTGAATACAACTGCTGCTGTTAGCTCCTCGGATTAAAATTTAGTCACCTATTATTTTTCGAGGGTCTGTCATGAAGTGCGAGGAGAGTCTGTCTTATTCCGGGGCCGTGTCAACTGCACAAAAGCAAGTCCTCTAGTTTAGGTATCCGTCAAACTGATTCAGCTATATCGAGCTGCTAGATAACAAAATTTTGCAATTTGCACAATATCTGGAAGCACTACGGCCTGTTGCTTTACCTATCTTTCAGGATGAAAACTGCCGGTTACATTGGGTCAGAACGGTCATTTAGTGACATGAGTCATTCAGCATATGCCAGGCATTTGAATTGGTCAGCTAAGTCTCCAGTCATTAACCCAATAGAAAATTCGTGACTCCATCTAGCGCGAAAAGTTAGACGTCGAGAAGATGTCCACACCGCACTACGAAATCAGTTGATGCAAGAATGGTTTAAAATCGACCAGGTGTTCATTGAGGCACTTGTAGATTCTATACCGCGAAGAATTGCCGCCATTATTCGTAGTCGTGGAGGTCCTACAACGTATTAGGAGCAGATGTTTAATTTTTTGTCCGGGGAGCTTGTTAAATTTTGTATGGTTCATTTCATTCCCTATATTATGAAGATACTCGTATGAGCTCTCCATATGTATATTAGTAGTACGTGGGTTCAGCTCTCGATTCGTTTGTCATTAAATGAATATTTTTCCTATGACCCTTTACGAATACCAAGAAATCGAACATCAAAGCTATATTTTATAGCTTCTTTTAAATGAACCGAACGGAAATCCTTACTACGCAATCGGTAAAGCTGATGGAGTTACTGCCGTGAAGCGTTTCCTGTCTACTGGTTTACCAGAGCATAAAACCTACCATCTATGCGAGCTGTTCGCTTGGTCCTGTGCGCAGAGTGCACTCCATCGTTCGTGGCCGAGCGGTCACGAGGCTCAGTCCAGTGTACCAGTAATCTGAAAGAGCTTAGTTTCCAGTAGTCTGAAACGGCTTAGTCCTGTAGTCCAAAACGGCTTAGTCCAGTAGTCCAAAACGGCTTAGTCTTTTAATTCAAAACGACTTACTCTGGTAATTCAAAACGGCTTAGTCCAGTAATTCAAAACGGCTTAGTCCAGTANTAACATAGTCCAGTATTCCAAAATAACATAGTCCAGTATTCCAAAATAACATAATCCAGTAATCCAAAACTCTAGTTCAGTAATCCAAAACTCCTCGCTCGAGTAATCCAAAGCAACATAGTTCTGTAATCCAAAACAACATAGTTCTATAATCCAAAACATAGTCCAGTTATCCAAAACAACATGGTTCAGTAATCCAAAACAACATAGTTCAGTAATCTGAAACAACATAGTTCAGTAATCTGAAACAACATAGTCCAGTAATCCAGAACAACGTAGTTCAGTAATCCGATAATCCAAAGTAGTAGCAGTATAAAAATTTTCTAGCACTTTAGTGACTTTGGACTCTGTCGCGCTGCACGTCTCTGGTAATCCAAAACAATTTGGTTCAATAATCCGGTAATTCAAATCAGTTTAGTCTAGTAATCTAAATTATCATCTAAATTGATTACGACGAGAGCGTGTTTGATGGTGACGTGTAGTCCGGTGTGAGTTGTATTATATTCTTTTTTATTTTATCCTTATGTTCAATAAATTTGATAACCTACTGATTAACCAAAACATAAAATAAACTATAACAAGTGCCTCGTCTGCTCGTCGTACTCACCCTTGGCCCATGAGTGAATGAATTTGTCATGCCATTTTAGCGGCAGACGATCGTGACGTCATATTTTTTGTGCATTCTAGCTTCATGCTACAGCTTTAGAGGAGAATCATTGCGGTTAGACTAACTGTAATTACACTGCAATGATGCATCCTTCTTTTTCGATTTATACATGAGCACCTGATAATTATATTATTCGAGTTTTTCTCTTCTTTCGCTTCTTGCAATCTCGCTGCAGTTTGAAAGAAAGCGTTACATTGCGGTCACGTTCAGGTTCATTAATGTTGGACTAAGTTAAACTAGTTAGACTTTGCATGTTTTGTGCGGGGACAGCTGCTGTGGCTGCTGCTGCTGCTCTGCATAGCTGAGCGTCTGACGTGTTGCTGCTGGAGTGAACGATTTTTAGATATCTTAATGACTTGAACATTGAGGTGAGTAGCACATGTTACGTTGAGTGAAGTTGACTTGATGTTGTGCTCTGAGAATTCAACGCATATGAATTCATATGCGTTGACCTAAGTTAAAAGTTTATTTTATTGAAAGTTTGGGTTTCGTGCAACATATAATACAGTACATGTGTGGCCGTGAAGAAGCAGTTCAGCACCAAAATATGTTTCTAACTGACTTGACTCGGTTATTTTCTAAAGAGTACATCGTTGTTCCGCATGTAAACTCTCAAAAATGCATAGCTCCCTATTTACGTATCCCTTGCATCACTCCTTCTTAGTCAGAAGATCCAAGGTTCTATGTACTCGGCAGAGTGCTTTCAATTTCTAACGAGTATTAAACATGATATTCCTAAAAACACAGCCCGCCAGTCTGATCTGAGACGAGATGCTCGAACTACTTCCAAGGTATCCAAAATTTGCCGAGCGATCATTGGACCGCCGCCACACCTGCTTCCCATCGGAGCAGTCGGCGACCCGTAGAAGGTTGTCGTCTCTCCGACGCGCATCGCAGGCGTTGTCAGCGTCGTCAACATCGTGATGCTCTGAGTCAGCTGCTGCGCTGAGCTGCTTCCCCTTTTGTTCAGCGTGAGAGACCTCAAAGTCAGCGTTGCTGCTTGTGTTATTTTTTGGGTTGTTTGTTACTCAAGAGTATCATTTGCGGTATTGGAATCCTTGGTTGTGTTGATATTATTAGAAGTGTTACCCCTTAGAGGCATTTGGTATTTTACACTCCGTTCAAGCATTCATTGTGTCACGAACCCACTTCTGAAAGAATAAAACAACTCGTTGAGCAGTAAAACGTATTAAATGAAATGCAATAGCTGTACAACTAAACTAATATTTTTCTTGTGAGAAAGCCCGTATTGTTAAATTTGAAATATTGATGCTAGGTCTCGCACACCGACAAACCTGAAAGTAATAATGACGAGCAGTATTGCACTGGAGCACCTACAACTGCTCCGACAGTTGCCCCACAATTGCACCACAGCCGCTCTCGGTGCTGTGAACGGCACACCGTGCAACGATGCATCTTTGCACCGCCGCTAACGCGAGCTGCGTGCTATCCTGCACCGCCGATAACGCGAGCTGCGAGCTATCCTGCACCGCCGATAACGCGAGCTGCGTGCTATCCTGCACCGCCGATAACGTGAACATGCTTTGATATCCTCTTCCTATATCTTTCAGTACGCATAAATTTCGAGAGAGTGCGAATATACAGCAACATTTTCTCTGGTGTGCAGAAATATGAAAGGTTTAGAACCACTGGCATAGAGGGTAGAAGAGCTCACTGGAAGTGCCAGTTCTCTTCACTGGCGACTTAGCGTGTCCTTCCAATCCATTGCTGAGTGCAGTGACAGCTCCACTCTATGCATCATTAGAGACGGACGTGCCGGAGCACTTATATCGTTGTGCATAGATGTGCGTAGTGCATGGTCACGGCCAAGTGATTGAGACGAGTATATTATTGGCTTCCTATACAATTGGTTCATGCATGTATGAAGATATGTCTTGATACTTTCGTGCTATTGAGTAGAAGATAAATACAAATTGACAGTCTATGACTAATTTTTTATCAGAGTGCAGAATATATGATAGGAGTGAAGAAGGTAGGAAATCCCTCGATAATAACAGTGACGTGCTGTCTTCCTCATGACTTCATGACTTCTTCATGGTGATGTTTTTTAGGTAAAATGCCATTACACTCGTTCCTTTGGATGAAAGCAACCCCCACATCGATGAAGTGTGTGGATGTTTCACTGTCCCATGACAGAGACTTTGTGATGCTTTTTCCCATTCTTCTTCGAACGGAACATTTTCTTGATCCTGCGAATGTGTGAAAGGGAAGCACCATTAGAAAAAATTGATTATTCAAGTCGTCAGCTGACAATTTTAAATGTTTTACAAACTAATATCCCGAATATTCTTTTTTTATAGTAAAGGCATCTTCGCAGCTCTGCTAGACTTGAAGTCTTTTTTCAAGGTCTTTGTCTTACAGTGCGAGACAAACGATCAGTATAGCCTTTTTCCATTCTTCGACAAGCTGTGGACTTAGGTAGTACGATTTTTTCGTTCTGCTGTGAAGAAACTAACCCCGACTTTGGCGTTCACTGAATACCTTTGCATTAGAATTACATGTACGTTTTACTTTTCCTAAAATTATATGGACAGTTGCTCTTGATGCCGATTTTTTTTACTACACTACCTCTAGGCATGTTAAACCCCTTTTTAAGAGAGTGACTATCACTGGACGTTGAAGTCTGTACAAGCAGTCTCAAATCTGAAGTGTGAAAATTAGAAAAAAATTGTCTCAATAATTTTAGCCTTGACAATAGATGTCGTCAATGCTTGACTGTTATCAGAAGTGTCCTTCTATTTCTGGTTCCCGTCTTTTCCTGCGCAGAATTTATTTGCATCTTCTCAAAATAAGCGCGAATGACTAACCGTGTTTGACAGCAAACAATACTTGCTTGAGGTAATGTTGTGCTGGCAGTGACTAGAGACTTGGTGATATTTGATTTGTTCTCATGCATTTATTGAGCGTGGGATTTAAGTATAAGCAGTTTATTTTGAAGTTATTTCCCCGTATTTTATTTTGCTGTTGTTGACCCTGTCAATTTGGTCGTGCCTCTGCGAATCTCAAGAAGAATAATCCGATTTTTTTGTTATCTTATTTAGATGTAAGTGTAGTTGTTCTTTGGAAATGGTATTTATTTTTATCCGTTAGTTTTTTAATGACGCGATAAGTGTAAATAGTGTGGAGAAGAGGCTCGATCTAAGGTAGAATATGAGCGAGTTTTTTTAGCTGAATGTTGACAAGGCACACTTGCATCGAGTGGAGGTAGACAAGGCCCTGTTTGCGTGCAGGTAGCTCAATTTAACACGTTTCCCCGCGTATTGGGCCACGGGTGCACCATTGACGCAATTCATTCCGCTGTTATGTGATGGTTTGCTTGTAAGTCAACACTCATATTTTGATTCGCATATTTTGAATGCTTTTAAAGAAAACTCGCATTTAAATAATTAAAATAACCAAGACCGTTAATCCGAAGAAAAAGAAAAGGCGAACAAGAAGGACGCACATGTAACTTTAAAACACGAGGTGTCGCCGAATTCAAACCGAATTTAACATGAATCATTCAATAAAGTTCCAGAACAACTGAAAAGATGTTCGATACCCACTAGTTGTCATGACCCGATCACGTGCCCCTCATTAAGCATAGGATACGCGGTAGGGTTAGATTAGGTAGGCGTGTCTATCGTGTCCAATGGTAACCAGCGACCCCAGGGGGGCGCTTTCAGGTTACCTCTGCTAGAGATAGGCCTTCGGGACTTTCGTCTTCTCGACATTTTACTTTCTTCAAATTTCGCATCTTCTTCACGGTCTCTTTTTTGACCTCTCTTCCTCTTCATTCTTAACTTGCTGTTTTCATGCACAATGTAACTCGCGTGGGAACACACATGGTGCTTAGATTCCCCGTTTTCAATAGTCTGTACAAAATAGTCCCTTCTCTTACGGTGCGACCCAGTCGCAGAAGCGCTCACATCCATGCTTCTATTGCTGCCATGATTACGTACAATGTTTTCATCACTTATTCGTACTAAAACATCTCTTATCGCATCAGCGATTTAGACATTCATCATGAATAAAAAAATGACCATTTATTTTGGGCCAGAGCCCAAATACTACCGCTCTCACGGGACATAGGATAGGCCATAGGCAATGGAGCTGTGTTTCTCTATCCTAGGCCATGGGACTGGCGTCCCCCGGGGGACAAAGTTAGGTTACCTCAGCCTAAGTTAGGCCTTCGAAACTTTCTATATTTCATGCCCATTTTGCTTCTTTCAATTTTCATACCTTCTTTTATGATTTTCTTTGTCTTCCCTTCCTCTTCCCTTGCAGTATCTACTTGTATATGAAGGTATTCTTGTGAGGGAACGCCCTTGCGCATAGATCTCCCGTTTCCTCAAGTCTATTCTAAAAGGTGCTTCCCTTTCGCTCCTTTTGGGGCACAGTTCATGAGGGTAGGGACCTTTAAACTAACTGATAATGCAAGCTAATCGAATCTCTTGACTACCTATTAAATTATAATTAATTATTCGTCACGTAATTTCTCATTTATTGTGATGTATGGAAAATATTTATATTCGTAGTTTTTTTACGATTCAGATCACTGTAAATAAAGCGCTGTTCGTGTTTCCTGTTATATTAGCTGATTTTTCTTCAATAATATCGCCAGCGTTGTGTGAACCCATCAATTCCAGAATTTGGAGTCCTTGAATAGCATGCAATCTTTAAGTCCGGAGGCTAGCGTCCGTAGACTGTTTTGCCTTTCCGTGTAGCGCTCGTAAAGTTGCTCTTCCCAGACTTACTTTCTTGTTGAATTAATTACATTTGTCGTCGGTTGTCGAGTATTCTAGGAATATTTACTGGAGTGAACTTTATTCGGACGGCTCCGACAAGGTACGTTGATTGCTTTGCTCTAATGCGAACATTGATAGCCCTATTTTCGGTTTGGGATAGTACCTGCGTAGGCAACCGTTCTGGAGTAATGCTACTTTCGGTACATCCGTTATCGAGCTTGTTTAGGTACACTTAAAGTAGGATAGAACTCTAGGTTTAATGTCATCTTCAGTCCGTGCGGTTACTTTAATAAGAACAGGGTTAACCCTTATCTCTTTTTTATCATACAGACATCGTTCTTCGTTGCAGTTAACAAAAATGTATGTATTAGTTTCTTCTGTGTTTTTAGTATCCATAGTATAAGAAAAAGAAGTTTAGCCGTGTGTGTGAAGCTCGCGCTTTTTGCTTTCTAAACGTGTGAGCATGTCGGAGCTCTGAAGCAGTTACTATGCCACCGTTTCATCCAGGACTTGAAAAAGTTGCGACTGAACGGTTGTGTGCTTTTTAATTTAGCTGAGGCTAGCTGTGCATCCCTGTGTGCCGTTGCAGGTCGCAGAAACGAGAGCCTGGCGCTGTATTCTAGCGCTCGGTTGTTCTCAAGAGCGAATTTTTTTATACTTCTTCTGGTTCACTCTATGGAATAGTTGATTTAGCTCTGTTTTCTTATTACTTGAAAAGGAAGTAGCTGTTTCAAGTTTGTGGAAGCAAAAGGCTCGCTTTTATGTGAGTGGAAATATTCTGTATGCTTCCAAAATTTCTGTATTCTGGCTGATGCTCTTCACGGATTCTCCGACCTCGTCAGCTGGTCGGCTCAAGAAGAGTCGGGACCGCTTGCTACGCTCGGCGGAGCGAACTGACTCGCTAGTCGCTTCAATGACTCGTCTAATCAGTAAGCTGCGGGCGCTTAGGAGGTGAAGGTGTGTGTGTCTGTCGCTCCAAGTTGCTGCGGTCAAAGTGTGGGTCGAACGTGTGGGCAGGAGCCCTTTTGGTGAATGTAACTTGGAACCTCCTCCATAGGATGATGTTGACTGCTAGCCTTGCATATTGTAAATACTGTGGTGCGACCTCGGCTAACAGCTCGAGCTCTGTTTTCAAACTCAAGTGCTTGAAAAATATGAGATTTAGTTCGCATGGGAATCTTGTAAAAAGATTATTTTTTACAGCTCTGCAGGGTTGAGAAATGTTGAAAAAGATGTAGAACGCTATCAAAACAGTTCACTATGGTAATGTGTATTGTGTATTTCAGCGTGAATTCCATGACATTTGTTTTGTTAAATGAATGTATATCTCGAGAGACGCCTGCTAGTGAATATAGGGTTCGAAGTGACTAGATCGTATTAAAACGAATGTTGTTCGAATATCGCGCTGGAAAAGCACAGAAAAAACGTTATTATGCTTCATTTGTAGACTTCATTGGGAGAAATGTGACGACTTCCAGGGTACCTTTTTCGGGCTTCTCTCATATTGATGTGACCGCTGTTTTGGGGCCCAAAACTGTGCAACTGAAATAATTTTTACTACCTTCCTTGCCGTTACTACGTTACTACCACATGTCGTTACTACCACATGTCGTTACTACCANTTACTGCCACATGCCGTTACTGCCACATGCCGTTACTGCCACATGCCGTTACTGCCACATGCCGTTACTGCCACATGCCGTTACTACCGCATGCCGTTACTATCGCATGCCGTTACTACCACAAGCCTTTACTACCACAAGCCGTGACTGCGCTACTACCACGCGCGGATACTGCGCTGTTTCTTCCCCATTTCTGCGTTTGGCCGTCGCTGTAACTGTGTTACGTTTTCCCGTTATATGCAGATTCCCTGGTACTAGTGTACGTCACTTGCGACTATTGATGTCACTTGTGGCCGCCACTTGCGTCCAGTAATGTCACTAGTGTGTGCCGCTCACGTGCCACTAGTGGCCGGCGTGGGGTGGCAGTGGCCGCTAACGGTGTCACTTGACAATAACTAGACGTGCTTCCCTCACGTCCAGTTCGGCCGGTGCTGGAGGTCACCTAAACCGGAGGTGCTGCTCGTGCTCCGTTGGGCGCGGCAGGCCCTCCCTGCTCATGTTGCTGTCGACGTGGGCCCTCAGACACACCGGCGGCACTCCAGTGTGGCCAGGGCATAGAGGCCCAAACATTTTCAACATATTCAAGAATTCAAGACACTGGGGGTAAGACGAGCACTGTCGTGGTGTGGCGCGGGGCAGCATGGAATTCAAGTCTTGCTCCGCATAGAGTGCAGGATCGGTTCCAGCTAACAACCGCTCTGCAGTCGTCCCACGCGTAGAGCGCTAGAGCGGTTCCAGCTAATAACCCTCCTATAATCGTCCGTATCTTTAAAAGCTAGATCGGCCCCATGAAACAACCTTTCTACAGTTGAACGTTAGATTGATTTCTGCAAATAACCGCTATACAGTCGTCCTCCGCATTGAGCGGCATTAATTAGAGCGTGTTATGAAAATCAAATACGAAAATAGACCTGTTGTTCGTTGGGACTGGCCTAATTTTGAACACGGGGCACGAGTGTACATTATTATGGAACTATTTTAGTATGGCGTGGCATGCACAGTTTTAAATTGGAAGTGTATCACGTTGTCTCCTCCGTCTTCTCCTCTGTACGCTTTCGATCCGCCTCACACTAGCAGGACTGCGTCTGTACCCGTTTCCTCCCTCTTCTATTTCTGTTGTAAAGACGGTAAAGGTATGAGATATGGTCAGCTCATTTTCATGTATTTCTTTAGTAGATTTACCCGGCGTAGCTAACAAGAAAATAACGTTAACCTCGTAACGCCCGAATTGGTTTTGTTATAAAACACCTTTTAGCTTCGTACGAAAAACTAGATGCTGTCTTATGCATATTTGCTGTAAGGCTGCAGCTGGCTTTGTACGAATGGCCAGCCGCATCCTTTTGGCACGGTCCACTATTGTACTTTTGATCTCTTACGTGTTGATGTAGTGTTTTCCCTAAAAGTGTATACCACACTTTGGAACGTCAATAATTTTGCTAATACTAGTAAACACGCCCCGCCAAAATGGCAGGGCGAATGATGTTAATTTCATAAGATGCCTTCTTATGTACGGTGAATTTGATATAAAATGTTGTTAAACATTTTATATCAGCGTTAATTTTGCAGTTCTATACTATCTTTTATATTGATCTATAAAATACTGTTATTTGCTATATCGCTGATAAGGACTGGCTTCTCTGACAGTCTCGCTGATTAGTTAGAAATACGGACATGGGAATTTTCTCCTATCTAAATCCTTAAAAGCGTGAGAAAGAGAGACGGACAGACCAAGCAAGCAAGCAACACTGGGTTATTATTATATAGTGGGATTAAGCCGATTTTAGCACACTTAGTCTCGTTAAATGCAAAATCATTCATTTTGCTGTATTTATAATACATTTTTTCAATCACTATGACTTCATATTAGACAAATTATTATTATTATTCTTCTAAAGTGAGCTATACACTTCAGTGAGATGCCCCGTAAACCTGGCTGGAGTGAATCTGCCTAGCCATGAAAACGGCGCTGTCATTTTGTCAAGACTCAATTTTATTTCCGTCTTTAAATGATTTCCCTTACAGCGATCGTCACTGTACGGGTATGCTCATACTCTCAGTATATTGATTTATCGTTCTAAAGTCCTGCTGTTACTCGCGTGTGGAACGTGGTAGACGAAGAAGGTTTCTTTTCTAGTCTAATTGTTGAAACATAGACTGCTACTGTGATGCTAAACCCTACAAAAAGCTACCTGGAAAAATGAAAATGAATCATTTCATAATCATGATGCATACACTACATAGTGAAGTAACGTAGTATTTAGATTAAAACTATAGTTCTCCCAAACCAATGGAACCCATCAGTTCGGTGATGCTACTATTCATCTCTTCATTAGCAGAAAAGTTTGAAGAAAGACTGGCAAGCCAGTGCCAGTTGAAAATTGTAACGTTCTGTACAAGGCGTACCAATTATGTGGGAATTGTTCATACATTAACTGAATATAAGTGAGTGCACTAGACGTTTGTTTACGTGATAAAATTTTCAACGCCTTTCTTGTATTCTTGATTGTCTCCGTATTTCCTGGGGAGGCGAGCTGCATCAGTTGATCTGTTACGGGATGAGCTGATCATTGTGAGATGCTTTCATGATTTGTATGCACGGCTTCTTCGAATGATGATTTGTTATAAGAATTTTTGCTTCACTTATTTTAAGCGCCAGAATACAGGAGCTCAACAATTTTTTGAAATGTGAGCCTATTGATGTGTAGCAATAGATCTGTTTTCGAAGCATTTGCGATGAAAGTTAATTTTTAACGAGTAAGTAAACATGTGCCATCGTAAATTCACCTTTTTATCAGGGTTTCTTTTGCTTTTGAAGTTTTGGTATTTCATGACAGCTGAAATTCAAATAGACATATTTCTTTTGTCGACCTCCTATTTTCGTTATAAGTGTTAAGCCGTAGAGGGCCTGTGAAGGATGAGTACGCACTGTTTCTGTCTCTTCTTTTTCGGGTTTCGTGCCCAACTAAGGACAGAGTGAACCACCTGTTCTGACCTGCGTGCCTACATACTTCAGCTTGCGCAAGTCTTGCGACTGGACCACCTGTCAGTGAGCAACCACCTGGCCGCTGAACCACCTGTCGGTAGAATATGTAGCTGTATAGGGCGCCGTGGAATCTTACAGTTGTACGCTACCACGGGTCTGGGCACGTGGCCCATTTGATTAATCGAATGCACATGATTGTCCGGCCTGAATGACTGAACTACCTGTCTTAGTAGATAATAATATTCAATTTGTCCTGCTAAACCAGGTGCTAACCATGCGGTGGGTAGTTGGATGTGTGGATCTGAAAAAAATTGACTTGCTCCTGAGACAGGACTGCTTGTGTGCGCGTATATATGTATATCCTCAGCTCACGTGAACTTTTTTGCGTTTGTAAGCAGCTCATGCAGAAGTTATTTAGACGAGCTTCATTGAGAGCACCTTGTGGTGGTAGGACTTGTATCTCAAAGTGTTACGACGATTGGTACGGATTATAAACGTAAATTAAGTTCTTGAATTTCTCTCGGATAACAGCGTCACTTAAAGACGATATATATTGGTGAAGGCTCAACAAGCAATCAATTCATGCTACGTTGACAGCTATGTTTGTTCCCAATACATTAGAAACCATGTTTGTGGTAATAATTGATATTTTATCCATGACATGTAATAACGCTTCCGTGGAAACATTGAGTACTGGATTATCAGAACAATTATCGTTTTCGATCCCTACATCTTACCATGTCCGAGGTTCTTTCTGTTGACTCAGCCATGTACCTCAATAGGGACTAACTTGCTCTGTGACAAGCTTCATTTAACTGCTCACGGTGTCATTCTTTACACAGCGGGAACTAGTAATCTGCTTAGTAAGGGAGGGGGTAATTCGCCGCAATTTAGGAGTCTCAAGACTCGAGGGACAGAGCTTCCTTGTGCTCATTTGGACCACCATGTCCGAGACCGTTTTCTGCTCGATCTCCGCTTCAAGTTTTTGCGATACTTCCAAGCATCGCGTTCGCCATCGACCTACCGGTCTCCGATATGCGATACTGAGCGTCGTCCTAGCAGTGTTATCGCCATAGATGATTGGATTAACACAGGGTGCTCTTAGTCTTCAGTATAGCTTGGCATTAAGAATGTAAAGGCAAGAATGACCGCATCTGACAGACTGTGAAGAGTTGCTCTCCAGCGTTCAGCTTCTATCCGCGTCTTTCTTGCAGTTGGCATTTAGTTGCAGTGACCATGATTGTTAAGCATCTAGTACGGTAGTTTCATGAGTGCAGTCATTTTTTGTTGTACATAATTCTCACAATATAGAGGTCTATGTGTTTCAGCGACGCCACTTCAACAGTTTTTGAATGCGAGTTTTTTTGTACAGAAGTTAAGGCTAGCTAAGAAGGAGTTTTTTTGTTATCGTTCCGAAACCGAGCTCACCCTCTTCAACCTTCGATTGCGTTTGACGTCACTGAAGAATAATCAAAGCGAAGCTAAAAATTATTTTTTTGACCTATTTTTTTTTTAATTTGTGTGCTCAGGCAGCGTTAAACGGCCATAGTCGGCCGCAGACGACAAATTCTTGAAAGCATTTCTATATTTTCATGTGTTATTACAACCGTGGCATTTGGGATGGTTTGTTGACAGAAACTAATTGGCAAAGAATGGGACTTGGGAGTGGAGCAGATACGAACATCATGCATTTTTAGAAGAGCACTACAATGTTAGTTTTTGCATTCAATTCTACTATTGATTACATCACTCATACCAAGGCCATTCGGTACAAGCAGCAGCAATGCAACAGTTTTTCACCTACCACCGTTATCTTTGTGCAGAGTTCACCGGGAGCGAATTTTTTTATTATAGGTATATTTGCTATGTTTAAAATTTTTCCTATGTTAAAACTACATGATCTATTATAGAGCATCAAATTTTTCTCTAATGTTTCCCAACTTTATCCAATATTACTTTAGAAGCTTTCACTCAATTTTGTAATGCAACCTGCAAAAGAAATGCTTCAAATACAAACAGTATTCCTCAACCCTTGGTGAATCAAAACTCATATTGCTCTGTTTTCCGTTGCGAGAGTCGGCTTCAGAATTCGAGCTCCCTTATTATGGCTGAAGCATGGGCAGACCCGTCCTGATTGACCCATTAACTGTCATCATGATCACCAAAATTTATGAGCGCTGCTTGGCCTGTTCGGGGGGCTCGCGGCTCTCATTTTGAGTCTCCACGTTTCTAGGTTCTACTTTTCAATACGATTTCGTTATGTTTTATGCCTCGCTGTATTTTCTTGATTTCTTAAGCCCAATATTTCCAATAGGTCCTCACATGAAAACGTGACCCTCTGTGTAACTTTTGAAACCCTAACCCGAGTTTATTGCAGAACAGCAGGGACGTAAATGGGTGTCGAGAGCCGGATTAGAGTTCGTTCTTTTGAATAGTCCACTTGATGATTCTCCTCGAAGAGTTCATGGCTATCGACACGGTCTCCTATGCTAAATATTTCACCTAAATTAACAACCAATGACTCTGGGTTACTAGGAGTTGTGTCAGTCTAAAGTTATTCAACTCGAGAGAAGTGCCCTGTAGAGAATGAATGACGTCAGAACTTCGTCTCGATGAATGGGTGGGATTGACTAGTTCTCCACCTCGGGTGCTCACTGACATTGTCTGTACTAATTTCGGTTTCTGAGTGTGTAGCCAGTATATTGTTCTGATTGAATTTGGAACGTCTCATTTTAATTTTATCACCTTTTCGCATCGTTTAGACTTCGATACGTTACTATCTCTCATTACAATTATACTGGATTATAGATTGTAGCTGTAGTTGGTTATGAGCATTTTCATGATTATTATTAGTAGTAGTACTATTCCAGATTTTTTCACTGCAAGTCGCGGTGTCCCATACATTGAAAAAATATTTTCATATCCTCAAACTGGCATAGTTTCCTTTTTCTCTGTCTGTACTGTCAGCATATAGAGTTTGTTGGCGTTAATGTTACACTACTACGAAGCATTTTTTGTGTTTCGCGTGGCGCAAGAACATTTTGTGCATTGAAAACACAATTCATTTTTCCTCGCTAGTCACCTTGGAAAACCTGCGTAAACCCCCCAATACATGAAGTGCTGCTTAGCTACAATTGGGGCCTGCTGTACGTAGGTACCCGTGCGTATCGCAGAGAACCAGGTGGAGATCCTCATTATAGAGAAGCGAGTGGTCTTATTCCATAAGGCTTTGAAATTGTCGATTCTGCATCATCTCTTTACGCTGATTTTGATTTTAGTCTGTGAATTCTATTCAGGTATGATTTTTACAGCCGACTGTGTCACGCTTGATGTACACAAATGCGACCATATATTTTACCCTACTACCTATGTTTGGTACATTTATTAATAGAATTAAAAAATATATTTTTGCATGAATTTCAATCGTCAAGTGCGCTGGTATGATGTATTGTCTCGTGCCAAAAGAAATTCGCGCAGAAATGCTCAATTTAATGATTGTTAGTTCAATTTCCATTTAAAGTAATTCTTGAACACTCGTTTAAAATCTTTACTGAGACACCGATCTTAATGGATTGTCGTGTGAACGGAACACTGTGCTATATACGCCATATACATAGAGTTACATAACATCGCTCTACGTTCTATGACTATTTCTAAATCAAATCGCGGTGGTTGGTTGCACTCGCGCTCGTAAGCAGTCATCGGAGTGTCACGAGCAAGAGCAACACTACGTCAGTGCGGGCTGGCGTCAAGTAGCCCTCGGTACGGGAGCAAATTGCCGAGGAATGTGGTGCATTCACACCACTTCTCCACAGATTCTGCATCGTTTTTCTTGCGAGTGGCGCCGCATTGCTGCTGACCTCCCTCTGTCATATTCGCGGTAAATGGTGCAAAAAAATTTTACTCGGTCTGGCCAAAGCGGGTATGTCTTACGAACGCGCGTGTCTGGTGTGTTGAAATGATGTGTGGAAGTTGAGTGTTGGAGAGAGGAATAGGTTTCTTGCAGTTGCAAAAGACAAGCATGGATATAATCTTGCTGCGAGCGAGGCAGAAAAGCGTCGTGAGTTACAATTTGGAGCTAATGTCGAGAATAGACGTACCTGGTCGCTGCTGTGCTGAATTTTAGTCAATTAAACTTTTTCCATGGTGCTGGAAGCTTCATCCAGACCGTAACCTATGATGGCAAATTGTTTCATAATGCTGTGCCATTTCTATTGTATGTAATAATGCATGAACCGGGCTGCAGGGATAATCTGTATTGTATGGTGGTTGTGCTCTAAATATAGTTATTAGAATACACGCGGGGATTGGCTTCCGCTACTTTCCAGGCTAACTTCAACGCCATGCGTGCTGTGTTGAGCAGCCTTCGCCGCTGTGCTGCAGCGCGTACCTGACAGGTTGGAGACTGACGATAAGTAGGAAGGTATTCTTGTTACTGTCCGCTAACTTTACGTTGGCATTTATGCTTATTGATGTCCAAGACCGCTTCCTTTAGCATCGTTGGGACACGGGTTTTTAATTTATCCATAGATGGCAGTATATGAGTGACTTTTGCTATCAACGGCACACAGTTGCATAAACATGTACGACTTATTTACTTGTGGACTTGCTGATAGTTGCTGGACACATTTTACGCTCCTAAGAAGGAATGTATTTCAGTTTAGACTTGAAGGGACCCATTAGTGACCCAGCTCGGAGTATAAATTACAGCATATTCATTCACTGTCTCAGCGCCTTTTTCGGAAATTTCGTAGTTTGAGCGTCTTATCAACGTCATCCATTGCGTAATATTGCCTGCAGATGTGAGCGCTGCGTGGCTCGGAAATTCCTGTAATGCGTGCAGCTGATATAACTTCTTTCTTTATGTTCGTTCCTCGTGCTTCCCTGAAGATGCCACAACTCCTGACATGGCCGTATGGGGCGAAATCTTAATGGCCCCTCATGCCCTGTAACGGCTCATTCCGAGTCGAGATCGCTAATGTATGAAATCATGAAATTATTTCATTTTTCATTCACGTCTCCGCATCTCTTGACTTGTTTTGACCAGGGCTGGGCTGGGCTTGGCCTGACTTGGTTTGGTCTAAAGTATGGATGTCGTATCTCCCACCCTACCAAGTTGGCACTGTTTTAACTCATGCGCTTAATATTGATGTGAGCTCATTTTTGGTGTTAGCTGGAGTTTAGAATCACTCAAGTCATTCTCCTAACAATCGTAAGTTTTTTCTGTCTTGAGAATGTAGTATCGATCTGTAGGAATTGTAATCAACTCTGTACGGACATCTCGTTGGTTTGACAACGACTCGCACCGGGTGATCAGTACTGCGATACCTGGGTGTTGACGCGATGTTATTGCGAAAAGAGAATGCAATTTAGATACCTGAGCCTTCACTTGTCTTTGTCGTCTTTCTACCGCTGCTATCAGATAATTTTCACTAATTGAATGCGCGATCTACTGAACTTCAATGAACCGGTCGTCCTGCGTCTGACTCTTCATGATCAACCGTTGTATTCCGACCGTCGGTTCATGAACCGGGCGTTGTCCTACGGCAGCCGGTTTGTGGCTGCACACGCTGCACCTCCTGCACGTCGCACGCGCTGCACGCTGCGCCCGTCACGATCCAGGCTGACGAAGTCGAAGTGGAGCGCCACCTGAGTGGCGACTTCCTCGGTTTGTCTGGCTCTAAAAAGAACTTATTTCTTAAATAAACGAAGCAATGCGCAAACACTTTTACATGTTTTATGCACTAGTGTGCATATTCGCTTTAGTTTCGAACGAATCAAACAGAGTTTAAGACTGAACTATATTGACTGAAACTTAACCGTCGTACGAGTAGTCTTTTGAGTGTTAATCCTCTGAGACCGAGATACATGGTTAATTTTTGTTGCTAAATGGACGAAGTCTGATGCATTTACTTGTATGTTTACTAAATGTACAGTCATAGGTATTCATTTTCAAAAAGGCATGCCTGGAAACAATATATTCTGGTTTCTGCAGCCCTGTGCTCGCATATCGCAGGATTTGTTATGATCCATACGAGGCGATCTGTCTGCTGGGTGCCATTAGAGCAATGCAGCCGGGGATGTAGTTAAGCAAATTGGATCATAGCACAGGCATGAAGTTTTAGCCTGCCGTAAATGTACCGTTTTATTTTGTGTGCGAATATTTCTTGTACTCGTATCTCGCCTGTATTTCTTGCCGTTGACTTTGAGGGCACTCGATCTTGCATGCGCAAGTTTTATTTTTGTTTTATTTTGAATAAAACATTGAATGCAATTCGATTTTTTGAGAGGTAATTTGGATTTTTTTCGCTTGATACAAGTAGTAAAGTTCGAAATTTCCTGATAATTTTTGATCATACAAATTTCGCAAGTCGTTAACGTTTCAGCTTATTTGAATGTTTGCCTCAAAGTTAGATGTATAATAGAGTCGTGTATAATAAACATGAGTGCTTGTTTCCTACTTGAATATTTTAACTTCTCAATTGTCTAAAATATTTACGGATCTGCGCCCCGGTATGTTTGCGAATCCATTAAGGTGAGCGAGAAATAAATTTGCTCCACGACATGCCACTTTTAATTGATCCAGTGTGCACGTTACTGCATACCACGTGTCGAGCGTGCATGTTACTGTCCTACATCATGTCTAGCGTGCATGTTATTGTTGTATAACATGGCTAGCACGTACGTTACTCTTGCACAGCATGTCTAGCATGCGTGTTCCTATTACACATGTCTAGCATGCGTGTTACTATTACACATGTCTAGCATGCGGGTTACTATTACACATGTCTAGCATGCGGGTTACTATTACACATGTCTAGCATGCGTGTTACTATTACACATGCCTAGCATGCATGTTAATGTCACAACATATCTAGCATGCATGCTACTGTCACAACATATCTAGCATGCATGCTACTGTCACAACCTATCTAGCATGCATGCTACTGTCACAACATTTCTAGCATGCATGCTACTGTCACAACATATCTACCATTTATGCTACTGTCACAACATTTCTAGCATGCATGCTACTGTCACAACATTTCTAGCATGCATACTACCGTCACTACACGGCTAGCGGTCTCGTTTCTATCACGTGTTCCAGCACACAACTGGCAAAGAGAAATACGAAGAGTTGGTGAATACAAAGTGTAGCGAGACTGGAATAATCCGTAGCACTTCAGCATCATAAACGTGCAATCAACATAGATCGTCTCGTATTTTGCATTCATGTAAGTTTTGATTTCATTTGTCATTCACCGCAAACTTGGTGCACCCCGAAGGTCATGCAGCGCACATATCTGTTCATGCTCAGAGACGGCCGGATAAAATCCCATTTTGTGTGATGGCTGGCATTGCTGTTGTGTGTCGGTGTGAAGTCGTCCCTTCCATGAACCCTATAAGCCCCAATTTACTATTTAATTGAACGAAATGTTCCGTGAACAGTCTTTCATATTCTACTGATTGGTGTGCATATTCACGATATTTTTGAACGAAGCTGGAGGAATTAAGCACCTAACTGGATTATTTCTAATTTCCTTTAGGATTGACGGTAGGTTTACATATTTTTTTAGAGTTGTTGTCTTGGAATGAAAGTAAATCTGGTCCTTCTTAGGAGAAGCCTTGAAGGTATCTTATTCTTTCATGTTGTGGTGTTGCTTCGACAGTGAGTGTTGCACGTCTTTTTTGCGCCTAAACTAGATATGCCAGACGTTACACCTACCTATATACTCCGCTGTACGTGGTCTCAGACATTCAGTGGTTCGCTGTTTTGTGTCTAAATAAATTTGTAAGCGAGTCTTAATTGTTTAGGGGACATTCGAATTTCGTATTCTTCCCATAACTTAGAGGAAAACTGGTACTCTTTCCGAAGAGCTAAACAAATATTCTTCCTCGAAAGAAGACTAAATTTTCACTTGAAAAGAAATTGATATTCCTGCTACAAAGGAACTACGACTCATGCCTGCACAGTGCTGTGCGCTGGCTCCTGCTAGTACTTGCTCGCCATCTCGTATTCTGTTTGTCTTTGATAATACGAACGTGCTTTGGATCAAGGAGAGAGGACGGCTCGCGCAATTTCTTCCATAACGCCGGTGATTCTGCCTACGACGTAAATATTTCAGTACGCCAAGTGGAAATGAGCTATGATTGCTGCGGGTTTCTTGCCTCTTTCAAGTTGCATCGAATGCTTTTAAACTCGTGTAAAAGGCTTTATATTACCCTGGCTTAGTGCTACCTAGCGCTTCGCATGTCTAATTCTGTTCTAGGCGGGTCGCTGTAACCTGAAAATTGCTTGGGCCATTTAATGGAAAGACGTCTCGAAGTCTCCAGGAGCAAGAAAGACTGCCCGAATTTTTGTCAACGATCTCCCATGAGGTCCTAAATTGAGGAGAGGTAATGTCAGAACGAGCTGTGATTTCCTCAACAAGTATTACGACACAATCTCCGTACAAAATGCTGTGCCTCCAGAACGAGCTGAGGCGCTCCTAAACTGAGCATCCCATAGTCCTCAAATGAGCATCAATTGTCACGAGTAATTGGCCTGACTGAAACTATGAGGCGATTGTCCTCGAACAAGCTCTGATTAGCTCAAATATTATCAGGCTTGTCCGTCAATGTGTTTTCATTAGCTTAAATATGATCAGATTTATCCTTAATTGAGCTCTTAGGGGCTTCAATAGCACCAGGATTGTCCTCCTGTGAACTTTTAACGGCTCAAACGGTGATATGATTGTCTTCAAACAAGCTCAAATGAGCTCTCATTGATGTCAACTGCAGTGCGGTTTCATCAAGCGAGTCAGCTCTTCAAAACCAGTTGAATCGGACGCGTTGACTAAAGGATGGCCCGCTTGGACAGCATCTAATTTAGATGGAATGAGCCCTTGTCTTTATTGCAGCTACTGCGCCATGCCGCCTATTAAATATCCTGAGCTTAGGTGGCCTAATGATCCAAATATTAATGAGATGAGCCCCCTCATTGGTTATATATTGGTCGTGTTTTTGGACGCTGCTGCGTGTACGCTACGGAGACTGGAGCTGAACACGCTGCATCTCGAGCGCTCGAGCTTCAACGCGTTCCGCAATTATGAAAATCGGTCAACATGAATGGATTACGTGTTGGGAAATATGTTCACGTCTGGTAAAAAAATAAAACGTTTCAACGCGGAATATGCTTTCAGTACATGTATTTAATCTTGGTAGTTTAACCGGACAAGACGGTTCCCTTTTAGTCTTGGTTTCTATAAATATAGTTATGATACATATCGGTGCTAGTTCATGCACTCACTCTTCAAGTACACATTGCAAACGAGAGTAAATTTATTTATTAATGCGTTGTCCTTGACGTTGTTTCCTGAAGTTCTCATTTTTAGCGTACTTTTCAATTTATAATCAGATCGACGATCACAATTTTTCTTTGTTCTCTTTGAAACGTCTTTCTAGTTAACAAAATATTTTTGTCTCGCTATCGTTTTGCTTTATTTGTGACAAAGAACAGGCTGTCAGTCTTCGTTGGCAACTGCGTGGAAAGTGCACATTTTTTACTTTATGAACCCAAGTTTTTTTAAAGGAACTCGCTGCTCGGTGCAAGCCTGAGACTATCGTGCCTAAACTGTAGTGTTTAGGGAACAAAAATTTTTAGTAACCAAAAATTGTTATTGCGTTGTTCAATAAATGCTTGATAAACTTTAGAAAACTATAACTTTGGGTTGACCTTTATGTTGTGTGCTCACTGTTTGTTGGATATTTCGTTGAATTAATTATTGAAGCACCGGTTTTCCTTCG
>VOMN01077553.1:0-46564 GCA_014899125.1 Orchestia grillus | reverse complement strand
GCTCAGTTGATTTTCGTGTTTCCAATAAATTTTGTTCTGTCCTTTTTAAATATCTTGGTAAATATAGTTCTTTAAACTATCCATAATCTTCACCCCAAAACAGAAATAGAAATTTCCAAGTAAAACAGCAATAGAGTTGTGCAAATACTCATGTCGAGGCACTGTAGGTGCGGCCGAATATTCAGTTCGCTCACCCTTGGCCAAATTTCAAATCACAAACATTTAACAGCTTGGCATCTAACCATACATACTCTCCTTGAAATATTTTTTTATATAATTGGGTATTCCAAAACCGTGTACCCTCTAATCACTCATTCAGTCTTTAATGAATAAAATTTCAGTAACATGTACATCAATATAGATTGCAGGAAATACTCAATTATCGTAATATTTATAGTATTGGGATTCACGTCATTCACACAAATTTAAATTAACTTCTAGTAGTCAGTTTAGCTCTGTGAAATCTCGGAAAAAATAACTGTATGAGAAACTACTCGCATTAAAAACTCAAAACGACTGGAACAGGTTTTAACACCAGGCATTTCAGTCATGATATCACGAAAATTTTGTAAGCAAATAAAGCTTCATTCTACCCAGACCCCATTTCGTGAACCACAATTATTAACTTAGCTTGTAAAATTGATCACACAAGATAAGAACTTAGGTCTCCAGAATTTTAATCCGTCGGGTGTTTCAGTGATCGACCGTAATGTATGCTGACAGTTAAGACACACAGAATGCCTCGCAACAGCTCAGCCTCGGAAAGCTCCTTCACAACAATTCAAATGTCGCGAGACTCGACGGCATCGCTCGGGGCACCATCGAGCTCTGAAAACTGCTGAATCGTACACGCGAGAAAACGGAAAAGACTTTCTTTGCGAGTTTAATACGCTCCACTTATTTGACAGCATCGTTTCAGCTCTGGGGAAAATGGCGGTATATATTCTCGCACGTATTTTCAATAATAAAAATGACACTATAAAAGGTAAAGGGAAGTGCACATGTTTCGTACCCTTGTAAAATATTTGACAAAAAGTTTGATGGAGGAAAAATATTTGGTTTATCAGAAAGATAAAGGATTCACAAAAGCTTAATCTGCATTCATTATAGGATTATGATATTATTTATGTGATTTTCTTAGCCGTTTAATTAAATACGCATTTTTTAAAGGTACAGCTCATGATTTTACAAAGCATTTCTGGCGTTATGTTTTTGATTTTTTGAACAATGTCTTGTTATATTTCTTTCGAAGTGTCAGGCGCTGTTATGCATGCTTTTACCTTAAAATACCCTAGACAAAAAAAAAATGAAAGCGATTAGAACCGGGAAATTCGGACTTCCGTGGAACCTCATGTGCACCCTAACGTGAAATAAACAGGAGTAAAAAAAGATCATCGATTCCATTGCCTCATGAACTTCGGCTCCGTCATGTTGAAATGAGATAGTCTCCACGTCTATGTTCTTCAGTTCGTGTAGCAATTCAACTGGTACCGAAACTGTGTACTGATTTTTTCAAACCTCATTCGTCAAATTACCATGTGTCCTGTAATAAAGACCTATGATTATTTAAAAAATATTATTCTTTGGAATCCGTTTATTTCGAAATTTGGTGGCCATTCATGTTACGAAATGCTATTTAGAATTTTCAGTATTAATACAAATTTTGTAATTTATTTACGATGCTATAATGTAGATCAAGTAAACAGTAGAAAATGCTCCTGTATTCTTATGTGCTGTCTATTTTGACAGCACGCCATTCATGAAATGAAATCTTATGAGTTATTCGCGATAGGTGGTAATTATCGACAAAAAAGCTGTGAAATTAAGTAAAGGTTAGATCTCTTTTTTATTTGAAATTGCTTCTAATTCTTTACCTCTCATATAATTTTCGACTTCTTCACAGGGAATATGATTTTATGCTACTCCTTTTATCACTACTATTATTTAGTAAGCGAGAGCGCACTACACACACCAATTTTAATTGTGAAGATCAAGAAAAAATAGTTAATTGTTTTTCTAGTCTGCATCACAATATGCAAGTAAGCGCCAGGTGATACCTTGATAGCCGGGGAATCGTTTGTAAATATTTTAGCATCCAACCTCTTAATTTATCTGAATGAGAAATGTGAAGTAGTTTCAAAGCGATGACGAGCGTTCAGGGAGACTTTTCTCCTCGCTGACTCGACCCACAGTGTAGGACTGCTCCTTGTACAGCCATGGAGCAATGCGCCGCTGAGAAGGCTTTAAAACAGGCGTGTTCTCGTGACAGTGTCGATGAATCAGGTGCAGCAAATTCGCTATTCTCATCTCATTTTAAACGAATCATCTACACTGAAACTGGTCCGAATATTTTAGACTTCATTGGTTGCTATTTCTGTGGACACAGTGTTTAATTAACATTTTACCCACCAGTTTTTGTGTGAGGCTAGAAAAATTGAAAACTTTACTCTGCTCTTATTTGTGGATTGACTGTGGAGTCGCTTCTGGGGCAGATACTGCTCGTCGATAAAAGTTTTCAGTCATGAATACATCTGTGCCTATGTGCGTGCTCAGCGCGCAGGCAGGCAGGCTGCATGATTGAATGAATTTTTTACGGGGAATAGCCTTACAATGCAAGGCGGTGATTTTAGCGAGACATCTTCCTTGTTCGGTTCGAATCTAGACGAGCCTGTGAGCACCTCCGTGAACGTGCAAAGGGGAGAAAATATTGAGAATTAATCCAGTTTGTGGGTCTTATTCGCTTGTTTTAATGTTGGTTTTAATGTTTCATACTCAAGGATACAGAAACAATGAACATCAATGCAAGGCAGTTCATGATTTATAAGCTATAAGCTACATCAATATAAGGCAGTTCAAGATTTATATCAAATAGAGTATTCTTTTGGTGTAGTATCAAGGTTACTTAGCTAACAATTGAAGGTTTTTATTTTGTGATGAAATTCTTTATGCTTCTGAACTCGCACACTGAAATTTCTTGTATTCTCCCGCGTCAAAAGAAAACCAGAAAATTTCCACCAAAGTCTAGACCAATTCTCAGTTCGCACTCTTCCAGCTCCGGCGAGTATTATTTGGTCATTTTTTTCTGACGAGTTTTCTCTGGCAAAAATTTTGTTCTCTCCATTCGAGCGAAGTAATTTTTGAGTCTCGTTTGACAGACACTCCAAGAAAAACAGTACGTGCTTAACTTTGTCTTCGAAATAATGTACTTCCCACCTAATGTGTTGAAGTGCCCCCAGATGTTGGAATAAGTCAATGGCCAGCATATTGCTCGTTGTTTTGATTGAAACAATGTTTTGTGAAAGAAATTTGTATTATGTATGTTTGAAAAAAACTCATGTTTTACGTGGGTAGATAAGTGTTCCAGAACGTTTCAAAGTACGATAAGAAAGAAAAAGGTAGTAAATTTACACCTGTTTCTCCCTAAACTTATCCTTTTTGCAAATGAATGATCTCTGATTTTGTTTAAAGCACTTCAATTTCTAATGCATTTTTCTTTCACACATGATTCGTAACTTTTCGTGACAATCCCACTATATACTAATACACAGCTATTGCTTGCTTGGTCCGTCTCTCTGCCACGCTCTCAACTGTTTTTATAGGAGAAAATTCTCGAATCCGTTTTCCTAAAATAGTAGCGAGACTAAACTAATAAAGCAGTCCGTATCTGTGAAACTGAAAATAACATTATTGCATGTCACGGTAACCGTAAATAAGATGGCATCTTAAGAACTTAACATCATTTGACCCGCCATTTTTGGCGGGGCGCGTCTACTAATGATATCATAACGTACAATTAATTTTGTTCTGTCAT
The DNA here is from genome assembly GCA_014899125.1 of Orchestia grillus. Taxonomy (NCBI): domain Eukaryota; kingdom Metazoa; phylum Arthropoda; class Malacostraca; order Amphipoda; family Talitridae; genus Orchestia; species Orchestia grillus. The sequence continues at coordinate 42,753 of VOMN01077553.1, read as the reverse complement.
TGATTTCCAGCATGGGTAGACTTCGATTCCTGATTGATTGATTTTTTTCGAACTACCATTCATTTCAAACTTACAGTATAGATGGGAGATCTTGAGTTTGTGCAGCCCGTTGGGTTAGATCAGCATTTGAGGGGAGAGGAGGGGCAGTATGTCACGATGTTCACGCCCTTACTTCGTCTTCAAAGGTCGCCGGTGCGGACATTCCGGCGCTCGTTAGCATTCCGCGACCGCGGACTCTCCGAATTTTGCGATCCGGAACTCAGCCTTCCGAGGTTCTCACGCGTTACCTAGGCGCTTGCCTTGATTTTTTCTGTACAAGATTGTCCTTTTATGCAACGTTCCTCGAGAGTATCGAGGAGTTCTGTTGTTAAAGGTTGTAACATCAAGAAACCTTCACATTAACCTTTACAAGTTAAATAAGACGCGTTCTAAAACTTCGATGTAGGAAAGATTGAAAGGAACTTAATTTTTTGTGTGACAGTATTTATTATTCAACGAAATCCAAATTTCCGTGATGTCTTAAGTATAAATCCGAAAAATTCATTTTAGGATTTCCTTCAACATTATGGAAAACAATGGAATTTTCTGCACAGTCCTCTTTCAATGCCCCCAATTTGAAGCTGAATGACTGGTGACTTCTGAGGACTGATGCTACGAACATCAGCGGCCTCAAAAGCGTGTCACAGCGTCGAAATGCTGCCTGCTGCATGAGTTTGAACCAGAGACCGGAACACAGGTGTACGTCATGAATAGTAATGGTTCCAGCTAACATTCGAGCGATTTTGAACCTTGCAACTCTAAAAATTTAGCAGCGAGGTTCGACGGACTTGGCAAAATTATCTGTGCGTGCTACGTGAAAGAGGCTGAAAGACTTTCGACACTAGCTCTGGTATATACTAAACTTTGTTTTTTATGGCTCTATTTACATTGGGGCAACCAATCGAAGCTTGCCCAAGTTTTGAAACGATGTTGCAACATTTATTTGTAGCAATTTTTTCCGTTAATGGCTATTTGCGAGCTGGCTACAACTGCTAAATGAGGTAAGCCAAGAGGAATCCTTCTGAATTATCTCTGCTCAGTAAGTTCCAGGCGGATAGTTCAGCGATAAAATCACGTCATAACAAAGTAACACACTCTTAGAGTTCACTTGTGGACACTCCAACGAGTCTGTAGTCCCAAGGGGGCAAGCTGGAAGCTGTACCCTGCCCAGGGACATCGTTCAGGTGCCCACCTCCATACTTAGAGCACGCCCGCTCTTGTGAAGAGCCATTATGCGACCTCGTGGGGTGCATCGTACAATTTAAGCGCCAAGCGTTTTGGCAGACGCTTCTTCCATGAGTTCTAATTTGCTGGCATAGTATTCCAGCTAATTAGACATTTCAAATTCTCCTTCAGGGGGCACGTGATAGGCAATAGGCAGTTAGTTAGTTTTGTTCGTTTATCCCATGCTATGGGAAGTGACGTCCGTTGGGGGCATTGTTGGGTTACCCCAGCTATAGCTAGGCGTTCGGAACCTCTATCTTTCGTGCCCATTTTTGTTTGTGCCCAACAAAACAAAAGTACGATCCCAGATCCCCAATAAAAGCTCGATCCCAGATCCCAAAAGAGCACGGTCCCGCAGAACACACAGCGGCGTACCTCTCGCACAGGTGTATGAGCGCGTACGGTGGTCTCAGCGGCGCTACGGCGCTTCGTAATGAGAAGGCGTCCCTGCGGCTGGCCCGATTCTGCTTTCGATAAAACGGTTACGGTTTATTTGCGCTATCGCTCAACGGGCGATTAACTCTCTACTGAGTTCTCTCGCTTTCTTGCGCACGCCACCCCGCTGCGCGGTGCTACGCTCAAATCACGAGGCGCCGCAACATTTTTCTCACTTGGATCAACAAGTGTTGATTGGTATCGGTGCAGGAATGTCATGAATTTGGCGAGCGAGGAGGCGTATTCCGCTCCGTCCCGACGCCCTGGCGGATCTCTGATTCCGGCTGATAATCTCGGTCGTCACGGACACCAAGACATGACTCGAGTAATAAAACTGGGCATTGCTTTTAGTCTCGAGCTGGTCGGTCCGCGAGAACCCATAACACAGGTGCGCGTGTATATATACTTTAACAGAAACGTTGGGAAGTGCCGTAGTGTAAACCATTTTATTGAATCTTACGTATGGCATTGTTTTCCTAAACATCATTTGGATGACTGTTCGGCTCATTCAAGCGTAGAATTATTCTTCCTTTTCGCACTCAATGCAGAACCCAGCCCTGCTCACCTGTGCTCTCTACCTGTGCTCTCTATCTGTTTCACGCTATGGAAGAATGCAATTGATGAGCATTGATCTCAATGAAAGTAATGATGAAAAGATGTAAATGACTCAAAATTAAAAAATTTTATCGCTTTTTTGAGCCTTTGACTTCATAATCTAAGCTACGAAAGCTAATTTTCCATGTCTATCTAGGTGGGTGGAAACCACAATTCTGAGCAAAACCTTGTGTTGTTGTGGATCTGCAAATATAAATCAAATGTTATGTGTATGAGAGCTGAATGCGATGTTTTTTCTTCGCTTGTACCTCAAAAAAATTTTTGGATTTATTATATAAGCAAGAAATTACAAGCGCTTTTGAATACTTCGAATTTGCAGTGGCCGTACGAAGGGTTCCAGGGCCTACTTTTTAAAGTTAATTTGAGTAAATGCAAAAATTCTAAACAGACTCGCCTTAAAGTAGATTCTTACGTGGGAGCCTTTAAATTCAAGTTTATATAATTATGAATGGGTGTTGGAAATTTCATGGCTGTTCCTCGTGTACTTATTTCTTTATGAAAATATTGTTATGACCCGGTAGAATTAATAGTTCCATGAGGTAGAATTAACAGTTCGGTCACTAGTGAAGAATTTTTTTATTATTTTCACCTTTGGATGTGTACTTCGGTGAACTTGGTATGTACATGTGTGTACTTATTCTTACGTCTCCTGAAGTTGTTCCATAAGATGCCCGTGCCTTTAATAGGAGTTAGGGAAAATGTATCGTTATGTAGACCATTATAGAGAGTACGTTTACTGTATCTTATCGAATAAAGCTCCTCGGTACCTTCTTCGTTACGTCACTCAAGGACATAATGCTCGCTGATCATTCTAAAACTATGAATGATGTTTACAATTCTACGATACTATTTCACAGTACAACAGTAGGGCAAGCAAACTAAAGAAATTGGCTCAAAATTGGAGTTGAAAAGCAAGTCAAACAAGTAATTTTAGCTGATTTTTTTCTTTATTCGACTCGATTCGTTTCTTGACCTGAGAGACCCGAAAGTGTTCGTACGGACAACGCGGCAATATATGAAATTTCTCATGCAATTAGTTTTCCTCAATCATTTGGGGCTTAAAACAAGACTGGATTTCTTTGTTTTATTATAAAAGAGCTTGAAGAAGAGTTTAATGTAGTTTCAACAATTCAGGTGACAAATCCTAAGCGCTAACAATTCAAGTGACTGAAACAACGGAGAGACCAACCAGGCCCTTCGCCTCAGAGGACTCTCCTGATCTGAGGTCGTGAGCTGTCTAACCTGTCTCGAATATTACTCGAAAGCTGAGGCCCATCCAGTCATTGCATTGCAACAGTTTGAATTTATTGAAATTCTCAAAAAACATCTGAAAGGGTGCACAGAACAGCCAAAAATTATTTCTACAAAGCAGAACTAGTGTTGGAAATTTTTATTTCTACTTCTCATTACACATTATCTCTTTTCTACTATAGTCATCTTTTTTTATCTAATATTTACTTCATCATTCCGACAAAATTTCTCAGGCATGATCAATAGCAGCAGCCAATAGCACGCCTCGTAATGTTAGGGAATTTCTTCGGCGACTTGGAGACGTCTTCCTAACTGTTCCTATTCTTGGTGGACGTGGAATGTAAAGTGCGGCGAAGATATAAGTGGGCGTAAGTCGCTTCATCGTTTGGATTTGTTCTCCACGAAAACTTGTCGGGACGCTTGCCTATTAAACGAACTTAGCGGGAAGTTCTGCAGTGTCGTATTACCAAGACGTCTTTGAGATCCTTCAATAGACTACCGGCTTATTTATGATCAAAAGAAATCTTTCATACAAATCTCAGACAATAAGTTGGCGAGATGAGTTCTCAAATGACAGACTCCTTTGGTCCGCAAATATTAGAACGTGATATCCTCTACCACAGACCTGCACTGAGTACTCCTGCCCAGCAATGAAACCACAACGGAAAGTGAATGAAAGGCTTCAGCGAACTTTGTTCAACAGAAATTTCCGAGCAATGAAATTCAACGCTGAATAGTGAGAGTTTGACTTAAATGTTCCGCGATTCAACTCACCCTATTAAATTAGAATTTTACTTCATTCGTGATTGTATGCTTGAACTTAGAGCTCGTTTGTTGAAGCGCGGCTCGCGAGGAGAATGTACGAGTGCGATCCAAAATTTCTCATACGTTGCAAAATATTCCTTCATTGTTCGGGTTCTTAAGGATTCAAATTTTTCTAATGAAAATTATGAGAAAAAAATACAAATCGGAAATATTCTGTAAAGATTGGAGACTATATAATGCTCAAAGTGAATTCATACTTTTCAATTTCACTAATAAACGAATTGTCTGAGAGGGAAGTTCTTCTCCCTTTTGCATGAGAATCGTATTACATCAACCACTCATTTTCAATGATGTTTGAATACGTATTACACCATAAGCACGCAGATACATACATATTTAATCGAAATCGTATTTTCTTTTGAGGTGAATTAGACATGTGGGAGCTGTCCGTAGAGTACTGAGAAGTACCGACGGTCTGTCCGGTAATGAAGTGTCAGCTAGAGCTGATATGTTCCAAAATGATGAGGTTTTAGAACGACTCGCACACGTAATGATACAATGCAGTTCACTTAGAAGTTGTTTCATTATTGGGACTTTCGATTGTTTTTGACGCCGATAACTTTAATGGCTCATGTATGGTGGAAATTATTATCTCAACGGCTGCACTCGTGCGGGACATCGAGGGTGTTAATTATACTGTCCCATCTTTCTAAACTAATTTATCACGAATTCAAAGCGCTGTTTCCATGGGATGTACAGGTCTTAGTACATTTTTACACGTAGCGATTTAATTTTTTGATTTCATTAAGTCATGGAAAGCCCGAAAATGCTGATGAGAGCGGGACTTTTCTGTAATATGCACAATGAAGACACGTTTTCTTCTACACAGAGAGTGGAGTTCTGAATGATAAGTTGCGAGTGATTCAAGTCATTCTTACCTAATAACTACAGCCATTCCTGAATGAATATTTTTGACTGTGTGGAATTAAATGCAATCAAAATTAATTTGATGATATTACAGACAAATTAGCAAAGTACTTGTAAGTGAGCAACATTTGACTAGTTTTTAATATCCACGTCCAGGGGCTCGATCACTTTTGCAGGCACGGTTTGTGTAGTTCTATGATACATTGAAATGTTACAATTACACTGTAAAACAATACCTTATTCGCACTCACAGAAAGTATGGTTTTGCGAGGATGTCATTAGTTTTACACTTTTACTCCTTAATTTTTCACAAAAGGGCTTACAAAAATAGAACATATACGTAAAAAAGAGATGAACTAAAATCCTAATGCAGAGCCAATAAGTTTACAGCGAAATTTCTTTGGTATTAGTGAAAAGACAAGTCCATCTTCATAAAATCTACATCAATACAATTGGCGTGCTAATATTTGCTAAACATACATTCTCTATCTTTCTTCTTCAATATAGTATTAGATAATGGCTCTTCAAAATTAGACGGTAACTGGTTAAAAAATTGGACACACTGGACAGCTACACTATATTTTTCAATTTCTAATCTAACAGCGGGTAAATTGAAGCAATTCCATCGGGTTTGATACTGATGAGTAGGGATACGAGGAAGGAGCGATCGATCAAATATCCTCATGACAAAACAATGCTCTATGCAGGAACTTCAATAAGTGGTACCTGTTGACTTGAGCTATTAAAAAACAAATGGTCAACTGATCATTGTATCGATTAGATCAGGCGAAACTGCATGTACTATTCAAGGATTTTAACGTAGGAAAACCGAGAGAATTTTTGCTCATCAGCATGGACGACAACACTGGTCTGCTTCTCAAATTCTGACGTAAAATGCCTTCTCGGAATTCATGTTTATGCGCTGCATCTAAAAGCATTGCTCAATTCCCCTAATCAAATCAAATTTTACAGCAAATATAATGAAAAAGTTCCTCACTTTAGGGTGATTTCGAGATGATTAAAACATCAGTAAATTTTTGACTGATTCATCAACAAGGTTCAGACAATGTTCCAGTAGATATCAACAACACTCAAAAAATTAATTTTTATACCTGGACGGTCTCATCAGCGGCTTGCGATCGCGCAGAACGGTCAGCGCATCTTACTTCAGACGCCTGTAAGAGTTTTACGCTCATGGTCCTTTGATAAAGTGAGTCTCGACTTTGAAAGAGAAAATATTCTTTAGATAGTCTTTTATGCCATTAATTCAATCACATGTGTAACACGACACATTGATGCATTTTTGTTATTGATGCATTGATGCAAACATAAGCATGTTTGCAGGGTTTTTATGTAAAAATTATTATGAATATAAATCTTTTGGATGTGAACACATGGGTCTCAATAGTGTTCTAAATTATTCCGTAATATAGATTATCTGGAAAGAGACATGAACCTTTTCTTAAGGTATAAGGGCTTAAAACGATTCTTGACCACGTGGTTGTGGCCCGTCAGAGCTCCTCAATGCTTGGAAGCATTTAGCCCGAGTTGGGAAAATAAGTTGCCATAAAATTCGCGAAAGGATTAGAAACATGATCTCACGATGAAGCATGAATTTTATTCTTTAATTTAGCATGCACAATTTTTCCTAATCTTTGACGTTAGGGAAACGAGTGGGAGGGCAAGCCGCCACGTACTCGAGCAGCCAATCACCATTCCAGTGAAGAACTCCTAAACATGCTCGATTTTCTGCTGGAAAATACTACAATGATCTCTCATTTCAGACGAAATCCGTTCACCTAGAGAATTTTTGCACCAGTTGTTTTAGTAGGTCAGTACTTGAATCAGGACCAATAAATTTCCTGGTCTCCAAGCCTTTTGCTGATCAGCTACATTGGTTATATGTTATTAAAGAACTCGCTCAAATACCGATGAAGTATTTTCCCGTACTATTTTTTTCTGAAGTGTTTGTGTTAGGCCGAAATCTATATTTTTTGACCTAAAGCTTCACTAATTACAACGAGAGAACTAAGAGGTTTGCGTGCAAAGTCTCGGGAACCGACTGGAACTCGAGATTTTCAATTCATTGACTGGCAATTAATGTACAGCTGTGGAGGAGGGCGATCATATTTTGCTTAAGAATGAACAAAGAAGTTAAGAGCAAGGATATTTAACTTTCACATGGATATCCGGTTTTATTTTTGGATTAGAAACAATTCATCATCGCTTTACTTTCCATCAAACATCTTATAAGCGCAGATTTTTAACTTGACAGTCATTATGGATCTCGAAATCCCTAGGAATTTTTATTGGGAATGTTCTCGCAATATTTTTTAAGAACTTTCAGAAACAATTGCTAGTAAAAAAAATAGAACGCATCAAAAGTCGAAGAAATTCCGTCGTGGATAAATGGACGCATGCAATAAACACTGGGCAGGGGAACCATTAAGAGCAATTTCAGCTTCAATTAATACGTTCAAGAAATACGGAGGGCGTCAGATATGATCCCCACATTTCAAAGGGCTCCTAATGAGTACCAGCGAAAGCTTCAATTCGCTCGATATAGTGGTCAAAACCTGCAATTAAATAACTTTTGCGTACCTACATTTGAAAAATTATAAGGTTTTCTTGATGCGGTAGTTATTTCAGCCCCACCGTGTGTGCATGAATAGGTGCATGTCGTTGCTGAGTAGCAGCAGCGGGACGACTTTTAATTAAATTGCGCTCTCAGTTGTGCAAGTGACGCAAGAATTGATAGCTTTTCAGAGTCGAACTCAGCTTAAGAAACACGTGCGATTATAATCATTTAAAATTTCTGTACTTTCTTTCCCCCAGAGTACATAAATAACATTGTATAGTATGTAAGCTTTGTTGTAATTTTTCATGAAAGGTTTCAGTATTTCACTGCTGTAATTTTACAAGACTCGACTATGCTTACTTGTCCATTAAGTAAAGTCCATAATAAAGTGTGTTCGTCATTTCTGGGGAGTCGTATTTTTTTAGGCTGATTTTCGAAGATTTACAAAGATACGCCCCGCGGTTCTTCGAACCAGAAAAGCTCCTGCCCTGTTTTATGAGGCGTCAATCTTTATTGCAGTGAGGCGATTGCATTCACCTTCAGTATATGGCTGGTGTAAGGTACTCAAGCAGTCGAAATGTGTTGATAGTAATGACAGTGTTGCATCCGTAGTTTGATTTTGCCCTGAAGCTTAGCAGCTTACGTGTGGCCACAGATGTGGTGTTTCTAGTGAGTTTAGCTCATTTTCTGGCATTTCTTATTCGATTGTAGTACTGTGTCTGATGTAAATTACTTGTGGTGAATAATTTTCTCAAATGTCGAAAGTGTTAATTTTAAAGTAACTCAATCGCTTGGTTGGGTATCGCTGATGTGAATAAAAATAATACAGTGATTCTCATAGCTACAGCACCAATGGGTAAATACTCAGAAATACATAACCAAAAGTTGAATTTCTCTCCAACGAGTACATTACTCCATTGTGAATGGTGAAGGTGATTGTAATTATTATTACGAAATTGTGACCTGAAACACCGAGCCAGAAACTCCTACATTTATTTTCACAAATCACTCAAACCATTTTCTTGGGCTTGAGTGGCCCACTATTTTATCAGACAGCAAATAAGGATCAGATAGTTTTAAAGGCTTCTCATTCTAACACAGAATAAAAAAAATATCATAGTTCGGTTGGTTGGACGCTGTGACGAAAATGTCATTTTAAAAAATGTCATGCCCAATAAGTTGATAAGTTTGCTTCCCCACTTCAACGGAGAACAAGGAAAGAGATGAGCTAGGCTGACTCACGGCCGTGTTTAATAAGTCATAGCCCCCGCTCCCAAGTTGATCTCGGTGGCAGGTCTGATGATGACCGTTTTATCATCATCGAGGTCTCCATTACGGCTGTCCCTCCTGTGTCCTCAAGGCTTCGGGTTTGAAGTGGAGAGGTATTGTGGCTGCTGGCATCTCTTTTGCAGCACCTGCATCATGCCACAAAACTGGTCATATTCTTTTGAGTGATTTTCTGGGATTTCGAAAAATTTTAAAGCTTTTTTTCAACCGTTGCGAAAAAGCTGCTCCGTCTTTGGACCTATGGTTAAGATAACTATGTAAGTGAATGAAAAAACAGTGCAGGATTAATCTAAATTGCGCAGAAGTGACTGCAGTGTTTGTTCTCTGAAAACCGTTCAAGTAAATACAGCTTTCGCCCCACTAGTTCATTCCAATTAAATTGGCGCTGAATTTTATTAATTGTGTGATTGATTGACCCCTTGAAATGTACTGCCAATTTCACGATGATAAATATTTCACCAAAAGAGATGACCCAGAATACTGAAACATCTCAAATAGTATCCATTCAAATTTCCATTCAGCGTATAATATTTTTGATGATTCATCTTGCATTCAGCGTCGCTTGATTTTTCCCTGGATTGCGAGCCACTTCCGAGTGTTGCCTGACACGGATTACACCTTTACACATCATCCACTGACAAAGAACTGCACCATGGTGAGGACCACAGTTTACCTGACGCTGTGCAGGCTCTAATTTATACCAAAATCGCCGTGTCTGTGACTCATGAGCTGGGCAGAACTACCGTCTCTATTGTGAAGAGCGGTGTCACCCTGCATGATTTCTTGGTGACAATAATATTTACGTACGACTATTTTCCTTCTTTTCTTGGTGTGCCAATGCTTTCAAATTTCATACATCACTATATCTTCAGAAAGTTACACATAAAATGCTGTTTGAATCTGTGCAACGTTGTAAAAAACAATGTACGGCACTTTATAAACAGCGTTCCTAATTCAATACTTATGCTATGCATTTAATGGCACCGATGGAGAAAATGAAGTATTTCCGAAAATAGTAATAGCTATGCAAGTAGCAGCGATGCCGAGATTGCTTCAGCTACCTCCCCTATAGTACCGAGTAGAACTGACTCGAATGTCAACTTTCCTTCTGTTGAACTCATCGTAGGTGCGTTCGCAAGAAAATATTTTTCTCACGGAACATAGCACAATATCAGAGAAACAAAAAAAGGAATCATTCTAGCGAAATTAATGTTAACAGCAGAAAAATGTCGCAAAAACTCACACCATAACAGCTTTAAATAGTGATAATAGCTGAAGATGGTAAACGGGTTAATAGCGAGGTTATCACATGAGCGAAATTAATGTCCATAGCAGCAAAATATCACCTACATTGGGAGCAGTAATTGCATTTACAACATCGGTAACTTAGACTATAACATCCTCAACGGCTGAGATATGGAAGCATGAAGAACAGCGACGACGGCATCAACATCACCGCGTTGGGAAGCAGCGGTACCAGTTTTGACGCCATAGGATCAACACAAGTTTCAGCGTTGACATCGCCATCATGACGAGGAGCTGTGACGCCAGCAGCATCACCGTTTCTTCTGCAAGAGCCACGGACCAACCGTGCTGGAGGTACGGAGCAGCCCTCGTTCCCACGCCGCTCGAGTTCTTCTGTAACAGGTCCAAGATAAGCACCGGCAATGTTCTAGCCATACGACCTGGTACTCCTCCTGCAGTCTTCTTCCTAATTACAGAATCGCCGATTACGGAGGGGGCTAAAATACGATGTCTTCCTTTGTTAAAGTCTTTATTGATTAGACCTTTGCAACCTACATAAACTTTTAAATTTGTTCTTCTTGGCGTTTTCTAGCAATTCGCATGGGCTCAATGTTAACTACCTCCAAATCGTTATTTATGGTTTACTCCTGAATGAATTTTTTTAGCGCTTACATCACATCAATCAGAAAAAAAGACGCTAAATGCCAATGATATTTTATACTGCAGTCCAGTCCATCTCTCATTGCTGTAACCGGATGATCTGAGCCGTAAGAGTGCAATTTGATGGCATAATAGATGGCCTCTCCCAACGATGCGCTGAGTGGGGCGGAATGATGCTTGGAGTCCCGAGTAAGTGTGGGAAGTCACCTTGAGCGGAATGCTCTTGGTCCCTGGATCAAGACTTTACCAAGTTCAGTTAACGGGCGCTCGGTGCGTGCTCGCGAGGGCTTCCGCTTGCACGAATTGACCCTCCTACTACCAGCTGAATACAGCTTGGAACCGACCTCCACCTTGTCCATTTTGGAGGTCTCATCATGAAATGGTTGACCAACTTGATATTCTACAATGTATTGATTAAATTCCGCAAAATGAGAATGGAGAATATTCGTAATTAGGGATGCTTGAACATATCGTGCATACATGTGACGAGAAGTAAAGAGTTTTCAAACTTTTGTGTATTTTCCAGGGTAAGCCCATAGCAATCATGGAAATAAATATTGCATAATAAAACACAAGGAATTATCAACATATCCGCTTTCGACCCCGAGCCTAGCAAATGTGTACTTTCCCAAAGAATTGAAAACAAAAGTTGAGTAAGAATTCCCCGGGTTTGTCGTCGAAGCAAATTTCGAGCCATGCGAGTGGCTCAGTTTTTCTTGAGACTGCGACACGAGCTGGCCACCCGAGTTCGCTGTTCTGGCTGTGGCAGGCTACATGCATACTTCAGACGGCCGTACTACAAGGGCAGGCCACCACTTGTGGTCTTGAACGTTTGCTTACAGGAACCGAATAAGTCATTTTGCCAGTTGGGCGACGAAGTGTGCATTTGTTAATGCAGTGCAGCATAAATGAACATGAAATTCGATTAGTAATTTAATATTCCTATAAGTTTTTAGTTTTTTATTCGCTTGGATACTAATCCCCTTGCAGAACGATTGTTTTACTACGGTTAATATTTTTGAATATCATTTCAACCATTTTCTTTGGTTGCAATCTATTTAAGATTCTAAAATTAAGATTTTACCAGATGGTGAACATTTTTTAAGAATGAAGTAAGTTTATTACCTTAAAGCGTTTTATACTTTGATGCATTTATATTCAGGGTTTATAAGTATAGCATTAAGCGGGTCTGGTTTTAATATATTTATAACAACAATTGTCGTTTAACAATGCCTTTCTCCTCGTATATTTAGGTGACGTTCCTTTTCATCATCCATGGGGCTTGAACTAAAGAAAATCTGGGTTTCTCACACCTCCTATAATTTTCGTCATGAAACTAACCAAACTACAATTTTCCTCTAGTTTGCATCGTAGTACTGGACATATGAGGGACATTCTATTCGAGCTGCAGCGATACGAGTATTGTGAGCCCCTACCCAAGCATACAAGATCAGAGCGTCTTGGAGCGTCCACGGACGAAAATACGCGTCAAGTTTCAGTTCACGTGTCGCAGCTCACGCACGTCCGTAAAATGACACGTGGATGAACAGTAAAAGTTATTAAAGAACAAATTAGCGTCTGGAAATTGAATCAGAATGGCAGAAATAGGGTCAAATTGGTTCACAGAGTATGAATGAAATATTTTTTGCATGAATAATTGAGGGAGTTTCAGCAACGTTAGTTTCCAAACATAACGGCTGACAAAGAAAGACCGCAATGTCCCTCTCCGGGATCGGACAGCAAGACGGTTTATTGTAATAGGTTAAAAGTTGTATCAAATTTGAGTGAAAATTTTTCGAACAACATCGTAGTTCATTCGAGGCCATAAGCCGCCAAAATCAGGTGGTCTATAAAGAACTGATTACTTTTGTCACATGATATCAGTAATGCCGTTGATTAGCAGCCCTATTAAAAAGTCGGCGTTGTTTTTACCGTAATTTCTTGACGCTTTTCGCATAGCTCACTGGCTAGCAGCGCATTGGCAGCGCAGTGGCGTGGTCCCTAAGACCGGTTTAGGGACGAACGTTGTTGCTAAAGACAATTACTGCCGAGATCTGCAGGCGGCCACCAGCCAATTTCTCGCCTACAGAGATAATCTGCTCAAAACTGCCACAATGCGTCAAGAAATACAATCCCAAGAATCCTGCGCAACTCCGTTGATTTTTAATAGGGATCTGCATGTACATCCATGCACGCTGGCTCAGTTCCGACGTAACGTTTGCTCGTGAGCTGGTGAATATAGTTTCACGTACCTGAAGGATGAATAAATGTTCCCCTCGCGTCTATTGTTGTTACTCTACTCTCTAAATTTGAATCTTTTATTTATTATGTACTACGTATTACAGTGGGCGGAATCTTGAAGAAATCTGTTTCGTTATAAGGACGATGAGAGCCATCTTACTTTATACTGTACCGCTATCTACTTCATAAAAGAAAAAAGAAAACACACACAAAGAGCTTCGTTTCAATCAAGTTGGCAGTACAATTTTGTTCAATGTTTCTTAATTGCTCTGTTACCCCCGGCTGGGCTGGGACCCGCTTGCACGTACAGTTTGTACTCCTGAGTGCAGGGGCAAATGGAATATAACCCATGACCACAACAAAAATGAAAAATTAATGTCATCAACGAAAATTTCAGCATCTTTTTGTTCTTGGATGAAACTGTGTGCGGTTACTGTCACAAATAGTACAATTTTACTTTGCTATAGTGTGCCCTCGAGCTAGCTACTTGTACATCAACTTCAAAAGAAAACGAACCAGATCATACATCATGTTAGCCTACGGAGTTCATGCACCGAAGTTTATGTATGAAGTTGAAAAAAGCTTGCTATCTAAATTATATCATCAATCTGTTAAGAATTATTCAAGAAAAAAAATTGTGCTGAAAGTGCAGGATGAAAAATAATTTTAAAAACCTACGTTTAGAAAGTATTTATTTCGTTGAGAGGAAAATGCAAGGAATTTTAAATTCATATGGTCTATCAAGATTACAGAAAATAATCGGCGAAATTTACAGTGCGTGAAAAAGTTGAGAGGGGTATTCTAGAATGTTACCAATCTTTTAGCATCAAGGAAGCAAGAAATTCCCACTACTGCCCATCGTTGTAGTATGAAGTATATATATTACAGTCTGATAGTGATATCAGTCATTAATTACGAGTAACGACTAAACAAGGCATAAAGTGAACCCAGGCATTGCATGAAATGACTTAACATAGGCATCACGTGAAATGATAAGTTCACTCAGTCGTTGGCAAGGTTGAGTTAGGTTAGGTTAGGTTAGATGATAGGTTACGTAAGGCTACGTTAGGTCACGTTAGGTTACGTTCGGCTAGGCAACTAGTGTTTCACATCACTCATTACACAAATGACTGAAATATTTAGTCGCTATCGTAATAAGTGATATCAGTGTCCGACTGTAGCATGTATAACTGTAACCGTGCAGAGGTGGGCAGCGCTACTTTGAAATGTAGCGGCCGCTACATTTCATGAAATGTAGCGGCCGCTCTGCCCGTAGGAATGCCATAGGCAGAGGTGGGCAGCGCTACTTTGAAATGTAGCGGCCGCTACATTTCAAAGTAGCGCTGCCCAGCTCTGCTGTAACGTAACTCTGACTCGTCCTGCTTTGTAAAATGCAGAACACGATTTGTTGTTTCAAAATCAGATTACCATTCATACATAATTAGTTATTCTTTCAGGGTGTTTCTAGACCTACAAAGAATATGCCGACCAACTAAGATGTATATAGAACAGGTAAGAAAAAAAATCGGTCCTTCTTGACTATTTTAAGCGATTGATGATCATGCAGAGTTGAGAGTGCTATTTTTCCTTGCTTGAAATAATTTTTGAATCAAAAGAATTAACTTCACACATTTGTTATTGTTTTCCATGAAATTAAATCACATGGAAATTTTTAGCACGTTTAAATCAAAAGACAATTTTGAGCGCCGTCTCTTCGCCTGAACCGAGCGCTGACAGTGCCATAGTACACTGACGCTTCTACGGAGTTCATGCGCCCATGTTCGTATGCACATCTCAAAGGATGCTCAAACATTTTTTATTATTATTCATTTGTGAATAATTGGTAGGTGGATGTTCATTTTAAAAACTAATTATGACAGAAACGCTTGACGAAAAATATTTTTTAAAATTTCCCTGTACAAAATATTTATTTCATCGAGAGGGAGACACTAGGAATTTTGAATTCATCCCACATTAGAAGTACCTAGGGACTCTCAAATTTTTACAAAGAGAAGTCATTGACTGTATAGCCCCCTAAAAATAACGAATATTACCTTAGTCTTTCAAGTTCCCGGTGAATTGTTTCTCAAACCTCCGATTTTTTCCACAAATCGCATTTTAAAGAAATACGTCATATTAATACAGTAAAAGTCATAGTTTATCCGTTTTGCACGAAAAGATCTTAATAATTTGCATAATTCTTCACGTACAAACGATATTAATCCACAATCACGGGTATGAATTATTTTTAACTGAGAATAATGTAACATTGTATAGGTGAACTTTCGCACGGTACTTTCAAGACCATTTCCATTTCGGGGGAAATCCAACAGCTTAAGGCAATTAGAGTGGAAGGATAACGTGTTCAGTACAGTAGAAAATTTTCGAGTAATCAGTAGTCTTCGCGATACTATATTTCACGACAAGGAAACCATTCCATGCCACTCTGTCCTTACTTCTCAAAGGAGTTATGCTAAGTGACATGCTATGTCGCTTGTGAATTAGTTAGCATGCACCTAACCTGAGACTTTATTAACATCGCTTCATTCGCTTACTCATTGATCTGGTTTGAAACTTTGCTCATCGAATGTCACATGAGAGGATTTTAGTTTTATTTCCTCATTCCACACCCTCGCTAGACGACGTGGAATTATGGAACTGAAAATGGAACAAGCATTCGCATGCTCTGAAAATGACATGTATTAGGGTAATTCCAGATATATTTTAGGGTTTTTATAACTATTTCAAAAATACTTTTTACCCTAGTAAATAATCACGAAGGTTTCAGAGTGAAAGGGTTAAGTTAATCGTGTTTGCCTTTTTGTAGCAATACAATTTATACTTCAATTGTCATTATTACTAATGAGAATTTTTTTTCCATTTTTCTTGTACTGCCCAATATACACATTAACGCAACCCTTACCAACATATCGTAGACACGAGTGTTGAAGCCACTCATCATCTTCACCACACCAAACGATTTCATTTCACTTCACACAACTTGACGCGTACACAAAAACGCGAATATATCCCACAGACAGACATGACTCATTTCTTGCCGAACCGATCTAGAAAGTACTGGTGATCATTACAGTGAAGTTACTCGATTAATTTCAATCTTGTTCTTCTGGCCTCGGCTGCTCATTACTGAGCTTCCTGTGCCCGCAAGAAGCTGGAACTGCTACCAGCCCTTCTCATCAGCGGCGTGTGTAGGTGCTTGGCTCTGGCCTGTGAATATCCTCTCGTTAAAACAGTGCACTGTTCATCATGTAAAGGACGAGCAGCTTCACACACAGATCGGGTAGCGGATGTATGCCAAGAAATCAGAGGTTTTTTAGTTCTGTGATGTTGTACCATGTTCTGTTGGACAAACAAAGTACATTACTATGATGTCAAAATAACCATGTATAAAGGTGGGACGTTTGTGGGACTTGTTAGTCTGTTAATCATGATAATTTCTGCTTTTGGTGGGTAGAAGGGATACCTGAGCACTCTTTTCGGTGAAAAAATTGAGAAATCTTCAGTTTTTGTCGGAAAAATTGGGTACGAACTTCATCGCAAGCATCTCGAAGCTTTGTTCACTCCAGCAACGCCTGTAGGATATGTTTTTTGATTACAATATATTAGATAAGGAAAGCCTACTTGTCTTCCCTTTTTTATTTATTTCGTTTTTCTGTCTCATTGAGCAGGCTGACGTATATTAAAACAAATCTCTCGCAAGAGAGCTTTTGAAATTTTTCATAACCCAGTGCCTTATTTTGTAACAATAATTCATTTCGTTTGAAATTGTCGATCGTTAAATAGCCACTGTTAGAAACTCTGCATAGTAGATCCGTCGATGGAAGAGAATTTGAAAAAATTAGCGATAAGATTAGGAAATGTTTTGGAAACTTCATTTCGTTAATAAGTCGAATCATGAGTAAGTCTCGCTAATTGGCGAGAACACTTTTCTGCAATTTAAAATTGGTCGTTTCGATCAGGTTACAAGCTGTACGTTGTTTAGTAAGCGCAAAAACAAGCGAGCGGAAGAGAAATAGAAATTAGTTTTACGGTTATGATATTTGCTTGCGCTTCCAACTTTATCAGTAGCTCAGAGAGGCTAGAATACTCACGAATATCTGCGCCTTATAAAACTGTTGCCGCGGGCATAATTCCACATTGAAGTCATCATCTGTTAGCTTCTCAAATGGAAAGATATCTGTAGCTCATAATTGTTCACCTAGTAAGAAGCAGAAGAGCGGCTTGTTGTTCCAGTATAAATAAAGTGACACTGTCCCTCAGTTGCAAATTGAACTACGAGTTGAAAACTTAATACTTCAAAGGTCCACTAGAACAACAGGAATTAATGAGCTTTCTCACTTCTCACGTTTGACCGAAAGAGAAAATGTAGTAGTTTGCATAGTTAACTTTTTCTAAAATTATTCTTCAAATTAATCATCATATTCTCCTATTAATGGTTCTGATTTCATAATTAGGATGATGCTCACTTAATAAATTCAGAGATAACCAAGAGCTTAGTTACAGAGTGCGTGGGCTTAACGGGACGCACATCTGTTAGCGTGAATGTTCATTGAAGAAAAATTTATGCCACGTCCTATTCATTTGCCCTCACGCGTGTTCTGTGGTCGCTTCCAGATTCCACCTGACCTGAAAATCAGATTATCCTGGGGGCTTCAAATGAGAACATCTTTGACGAGTATGCGAGTGTGGGTCTAACAAAATGACATTGTTGCGCACTAGTTTGCAGAATGTGATATTGCATCACATTCTGCGTAAACATGAACACCTAGGACTCGACCAAATGAAGGGACCCTCATCACTCTCGTTCTACTCACAGATAAGCAACTTAAAAAATAGATCCCAGTGTGTTTTTCTTACACGTTTCAGGGCTGCTCCATTTGACATCCGTGGGAGACTCCATTAGGGCAACTGTTCCTTTTCTTAGTTCTAAACTTTGCACAGGAATTTTTTTCTGGGCACATTGTTCGGAGCGGCCTCATCCCCCCCCGTTTTGTTACATTAGACAAACTTTTCCCCCGTGAGATTTGGTGCTGTGGCGTAGGTTTGTTTTCCTGAGCTCTTCCTTGGAGCTCCGATGTCGGTGTAACGCATTGTGCGGGGCCATACCAGTGTCTGCCATAACGAGGTGACTGAAGAAATGAACAAGCATGTTGGCCGTCTGACTGCGCGCTACTTCATGCGTCGTCTTATCACGATTTTTCTTGCGCATGTACAGTGCAGGAATTGCTGTCAGCTGGCACCGCCTACATAAAATTAATTGTTTCCCTTGTAATATTTTATTAACAGTACGTTTAACTAACGGTGAATCATACAATTTCCTTCTGCACATATCTTGAACCAACGCTATTTCAATTTAAATAAACTTCGTGATTTTAGGTAAGGAAAAAATCTGTTAATGCCATCTGATATCGCTCCCGCTGCGTATGAATTTTTCTAAAAAAAATCAAAGGGAGAAATTGCCCTCATCATGCGAGAATACGTCAGTAAACGTCTGAGCGTTATTCGCCCTGCTCCGCTGCGGCAAGCAGACGCGATGGTCTCCCAAGAAATCGTTGACTCGCTTTAAATTGAGGAAGTGGTAACAGAAAGTCGCTCAAAATTTGATTTTTCATAACTGAGGTCGCGTTCATTTTGTTCACTCTATAAAAAAGTGCACCTACTATACGGGAAATATTTTTTAATTTGCAGCACGTGACGGCTGTTCCGTCGTGCTGCAGACCGTGAACAGTTAGTACATATATACATATTTATATCGCTATTTCTAGAGCATCAGTTCGTTTCCTGGGCACAGTACAGGCTTTCAGTGGAAGGAACTCATTGCATGAATGAAGCGAGGGTTTGTTCACTGAGTAAAAAGATGCCGTGAATGACCGCAGCACAGTCGCTCATTCATGCAAGCCACACACGCACACACATTCTCAGCGAGGTTCTCGCCGTCATCGGGCGCGTGACGCCGCGGCTCCCGACACAAGTCTACTCCTACCAGCAGGACTTCTACGTCCGTGTCTGCAGATGAACGAACCTCTTCAGGATCATTGGGCGGATTAGCGGGCATCGCAGGCCTTCACAGTCGTCGGTGCCAGAAGTACATTCTTGCTGATGCGTGAAAGAGTTTTTACAAAATTACGGTCGAGGTTCCGGTCAGTGGCAGTACAGTCGAACCTTTCATTAACAAATAAATTGGTAAGACAGATTTGTCGTTGACGTGAATATTCCGAGTGTGACTATTCTGCACTGAGGTAGCGGACATCCTGGCAAGTAGTATACGTGTTCATGCCAGCGGTTTGTGTATTGCATCCGATATTCGTTAACATGCAATATCCACAGCTAAGAGGTTCAATGGATTTCATTTTACTTTAACTCTCGGGCATTTTTCATTCTCGGGAAAAGCGAGGTAGTACTTTTCGTATTTGGTTGAACATAATTTTCGAATTTTTTCACAAGTTAATAATAAGTCCGCAAGTAGGAAATAATCAGTTCCATAAGTGAAGGAAGGTGAAGAAGAAAGAGAGGTCGGGCAATTTCCTTTCTTTGTTGTGAGACTTGTCGGTGTTTTTTTCGTAAAATCATAACTCGGGTTCTCCGTTTTTGTGCCAGTAATTTACTACATAAGGAAACACATGATACCCTCAGAGTAATTTAACATGTCTCATTTCCTACGCAAACACAATCGTGTGCGGAAACATAATTCGTTCAAATTATGTCTGATGCCACCACACGAGCTCGTGAGGAGCTGATAGTTCAAGCGAAGAATAAATCAGGTCGCAGGTCCTCAAATGAATGAACCGAAACTTAGCGATTCAATTCGAGCGACCGTACCTTAAAGCCGCGTCTGTGCGCTGTCTTGTTCGTCGTTGGTAGTCTAGCATCTGCTTTCTGTCACGCATCTGCTGCCGGTATAGAGGAGCCCAATTAGGAGTAATGAAAGCCTTCTCCGGCTCCGTATGACACACTTCACAGCAACTTATGCATACGGTTCCGTCTAATACTGAACTAGCGAAGAGACACTTTTTTTGCCCCGGTCGGTTCAGTTTTTCAGCTCTGGGGCTGAGGAAAGCAAGAAGTATAGTAAAAAATAGAATCACTGACAGAAACACACATAATCGTTAAAATTCAAGAACTATTTAATAATTCTTCATTGATAGTTTTTTGTATGGTTCATAGTGTTATTGTTACAATCGGTGATCCATCATGATACAATAGTGTTAATTTAGTAAGTAATAAAACTCATTAGGTACAAATGTGTACAAAATATTGTCTGCATGATTTCAATTGATATTTATCTTCTAAAAGTGTTCACACTATTTACCCTGTACTTTACATTTCGGTAAAAGTAAATGAAAAAATGACCATGAATCTTGAGAAAAGATTCTAGCTCGAGAGGATAAGAACATTACAATATTGATTCCACTTTTCTCTAAAATGAGCCTAATTTCGGTAGGTGGTATGCTTTACGTAAGTTGGGTTGGTCGTGCATGTCAAGATGACTTGCCGTTACAGACTGGCTTAATTCAGCTGTTCCATCAATTTCTATCAAAATCGCCGTGATAGGCCGTGGTTCTTGAGAGAAGTCTCAAAAAACCTTAATATCATACAATAGTTGTTAATTCTTGGGGTCAGTGCACTTAAAAATCTCTAGTTTAAGATAAACCGTTACTTTACTATGAGTCCTGCCGTAAATTTTGTTCCATGCGACAAAATAATACTTCCTAAACTTTGTTTTGTGCGCTCAAAATAACCGATTCTTAATACACTTAACAAATCCGAACGGGCGCGAATTTTACTGTAAATTTTATAGGTTACTAAAGTGAATGAATGGGAAAACCTTCAAACCTAACAATAACTTGGTTTGGCCTTAGCTTGCACTTAGTAATTTCTCAGCATCGTCCCAATGAATTAAGTATACACATAACGCTGGACCTTGGCTCGGCGGCAACCGCAACAACAACAGCAGCAGCTGCATGATGCTTTATTTGTAACAAATGATTGTGTGACTTCCATCTCCAGCGCTTCTGAATTGTCGTTCACAGCATCTTGTATTTATATTCCTGTGATACATTTATGGATCAAAAATTCTACGCAGAAAAGTTGAACGATTAAGAAAATTTAAATGCTCGATTGTCGCTGCCCTTTCATGAGTGTTTAGTTAAAATTGACTGACAAATCTGATTGAAAATATGTTCGATGGGTTGTTACAAAAATAATCGTCGATCGAAGTCCAAATAATCGTCATGAAATATGCATAGTATACTCAGTATATTTTATGTGAATTTTGGCATACGTGAAAAAATGTGTTATATTTATTTGTTTTCAACTTATTTCAGACGGGAAACACTTTAAAAGCTTGTAAGCATTTAATTACTAATATAAGGAAAAAGACTATCGCTTACTTTTCTTGTATAAGCTCAAACTCGGGTATAGGGCCTCCCAATTTGCTGCCAGTATAAACAGTACATGGGGTGAGAGGGACACAAGTGATTGGTTAGTACGAAGATAGTTTCAGAAATTCTGTAATGGTGATGAGAACATTGAATAATGAAAGGGTAGACGACGGTCATACAGTCTTGACGTTGAACGACTGAAAGCAATTGTTGCCCAATTCTGCTCTACGATAATGCGCAGCCACATGTTGCAAGAAATACATTGTAAAAACTCATAAACTTAGGATGCGAGACTTCAAAAGATTCTCCACACTACCCTGATCTTTCACCCACTTACTACCATTTTTATAGCACTGAAGCACATTTTTGAATGGTAAAACATCATGTTCAAACCAGAGGTTGGGACAGCTTTCAAATATTTTGTTGCATTACAGTCAATAAGTTTCCATCAACGATAGATAAAAAATATTTTCAATCGATTGCAGAGATGAAAATGTGCTCAAGGCTCATGTTTCGACTAATTTGAACATTTTTACTCTTCATTTTTTCATAATAAGCCATGTTTCCGAAATCGACTATTATCGTTTTTGACAACCTAACGTTTTGAGTCCGTATAAAGTCGTAAAATCTGTGGCGTCATTGTGAAATTGAGTCAAAAAATGCAGTTAATTAATATATTTGCCAATCATAGTATAAGCATATATATGCTCTAGTCTCCACTAGAAATTGAAAAAGGCTTAACTTTTGTCTTTCCACGGGCGTGCGCCGATATTTTTGACCAATTCAGATGTTATGTTGGTGTTTGTAATGAATGTGTGTTGAGAATTCTGGCATGTTCCTACGAGGTACGTTGGTGGTTCGTTCTTTAATGCACATTATTCAGATGAAACCTCAGGGTTCTTCCTCAGTTGAAGAGCTAATTTTCGTCTCATCTTCGGAGGAGTAAGAGCGGTTGCAGAGAGGAGACAGGCACAGGCTTGCATGACTACTAGCAACTGATCCGCTCAAGGATCGAAGCCTCAGTCCTAATCTACCGTTCTTCCTTGATTCATTTCTTTCCATGCGTATTGTCTTTGTGTGCGATCCTATTGTTTTCTTCGTTCGTAGGGAGTAATTAAATTCTTACTGCATTATTTAGAGCATTACGCTGTATGTTAGTTAAGGAATTTAACCTTTCAGTTAACTGGGTATACGACAGTTAATGACCTAATGGTCTCTATTAACTAATGTAAAGGCTTAAAGGGGACCTCCCGGTTTACTTTAGTTTAAATATTTGAAAATGTTTCATTGTAATACGTTCCTTGATATGTGCTGGCTGCATAAGATATGAAAATTTAAAAACTGTACCGGCAAAATTGACTGCGCTATGAGCAAATGAAGTAAAAAGTATTATTTTAATGAAGCTACGTATTATTTACTTGTAAGCCATGCATCACCACCCTTAGAAATCAATATAGAAGGCTCTAACCAAGTTCTGTGTCTGCTGCACTGGACGTGGGCGCATGATTTAAGCGGGAATATACGCTTGCCTCAGAGCAGCTCAGTCCACGATCCCGCTTCAGACTCCCCCCCCCACCATCACTCCCTTAACTCAGGGGCAGAGCAACAGTCACAGCGCTTAGTGAGTATCATTCTAAATTGATTGCATAGTATAAAAAATAATCCAAAGAGAGTAATAACTTCTTTGTGAGTAATTCATAAGGAACTCCACAAAACTGATACAAGTTTCATTTATTTTTATTTGTTCAACTTAGAGGACTTTCAACTACAAGTAGAGTTCACTGTGTATAATAATCCGACGAGGAATTGTACAGCCAAAAATGTGCTTGTTTTCTATTTTCGAATTTTGAATGCCTGCAAATTTTTTGATAGAAGAGTTAAATTAAAATAATGAATAAAGAACAAAATTTTTGTTCTTCAAAAAAAGTTCTCTTTAGCTTCTTCAAATTTAGTCGCCTATTTTTACTCCATTCACTCGAATGCATCAATGACAACAAACCCCATCGTTCTAGAACAATAATTGTGAGCTTCGGAGTATTGATTTTTTTCATAAAATGACGTTTCTTTGTGTCTCATTTTCTTCAACAAATCGAAAAAAGTCCACACGTAAAGTGCGTTTACTTCGTTGAGTTTCATACGTGTGCGAAGCTCGAAAGCGATCCCTTCAGTAGAATTTTTTTCTAGAACCCATGGGATCACTAAAAAATTGAGCTAATGTGTTTCTCAGGTTGGAATCGCATGAAAATCAAGGACAGTATTAGCTTACTTGATAGCTAACCCTTACACAAGTCTCCCAGTCTTCCTCTGTAATTCTATTGGGTTATTTATTAGGGCTGAATTCTTCCCTTTCACTATTTCCGCCTATTTTTTTAGTTTTAATAGTGACTCTAATGCTCCTCACTCGGTAAGAAATTCTTTAAGTGAAGAAATTTTGTGTGATATATTACTAATTTGAAATATTCAGTTGAACTTAAGTATTTACATTCTTCTAATTCTTTGCCATAACTTTTTCCCCTTGCTGTAGCGTGCTGCCGCTCGCCGCTCAGCTCTCAGAGGGCTTCAGCGTTCTTCGTTGCTGGTCGCTGCTGCTGCGAGCTTTTTTCCTCTGAGCTCCCGCTGCTACCGAACTAATACCTCGCTAGAGTTTAATTCATTGAGGTTAAAGCTCAATCTTTGCTCTAATTTCCATTTCCTGTAAAATTCATTATAACAGTGTAGTCCTTAGTTTCAAGATTGAATTTAAATCTCGGCTCAGGGATTAATGATTTTTGCTCCATTATAATTCAGTTTTGTATTTAATTGATCTTTCTTGCCATGATGTCACAGTTTATCACCTTCAGGTTTTTAGGCGAGGTTAACGTCGAATGCGAGTATTTGCCTCCACAGGTTCTCTTCGTATGTTCTCCTAGCTTCTGGTATGCTCGCCTAGCTTGAAAGATTTCGTCCTGCTCAATATTTACCAAAGTTCCAAACGGACTTCCTCTGAAGTTGTAGTCGCTGCTCCTGCTCATTCGCAGAGATTGCGCTCTTGAGCTTAATCGCCTTTGTTACATCTTTCCGGAGAAGGTCATAGTTTACAAGGACCATAGCTCGTTGTAGCTACTTAGAACTGTTGTGAGTCCTACCGTGCCATGCCACGCTCGCAGTCTCGCGAGCTTGTCTATGTCAAATGAAATATTAAAACTTGTGCGGTGTGATTTCCGGCGTGTGATCTTCCTCCCAACATCACTTATATTTTTTTAAACGTCTTTCACTCCTTTCTTAATGCATGTGTTTAATCACCCGAGGTGTGGCTATGGAGGTAAAACCCTGGCAGCACTGCTATATTAGCTCTGTGAAAGACTGATTTCATGTTTCTCTCATATCTAACATAGCGCATGTAACAAGTGTGCTATGAGGTTAATTCTTAAAAGGAAAAATACATTGGGCCAACTTCAACATGCATACTTTCTTGTTCATAGAATCTTGTTATTCTAGCTATCGTCAGTAGATAGGAGTGAGTGGAGGATGGTAGCGAATAATTTTGGTTGATGCAACCCCAATGGAACCACCTTTGCTACTTGCCCACTTGGGGACAAGGCTTCACTTGGGTGCAAGGGAGGGGGGAGGGAGTTGTGGTGAGGGACATGTCCACGCCCGGCAATGACGTTGCGGGAGTAAACCTTCAGTTCCAGTGGTGTTTCATGACCGAAGACTTGGCGAGTATCGTCCATCACCAGCAGCGGGATACCTGTCTAGCTTTTGCTGCTCTCTGAGTGAGGGACCAAGAAACTGTTGTACGTTAAGGCTTCCCCAATTTTTTTCCCTTATCTCGTTACAACTGTGAACCCTCGACCGAAGTATGAGAAGAAATAGTCAGGGCATTTGATTTGTTTTTAATAAATTATTTTACACGGCGAAGCAGTCGTGGGCATACGCAAGCGTCAAAAATTTGTTTCATTCAATCATCACTTAAAGTTCTAAGTCCTCGTGCGCTTTTGAGTGCAGTTCCTCAGTGAGTGCTCGGCATCTGTGTTGACTCATCACGATAGCAATAACTGTCTTTATTGGTCCTGCCAGAGTAGGAGCCGAGATCTGCGCTCTCTCTCTATTGACTTGTCCTTGCATGCCGCCGTTAATTTGGTGAGTGGAATGCGCTCCTTCCTGCCTTACTTCTTCCAACTTAAACGACGACTGCCATTAGAGAGCGCCCAGAGTGAGCTGTGCGCACTGGGGCCGCTCTCTGGGTTTGTGAGAGCCCTTACATGCACCTCGAAATAATTACCCTACTACTTGCAGCGAACGTCAGAAATAATTCACGGGTTTGCTCCAAAGCTGGGAGGGCATTGCGTAAGCGCCGCTTTCTCTTAGCCATTTACGAATCTTGCTTAATTCTTCAGCAATAGTTGACGGACTTTAATAATTTAGCTAGCTATTTCAGAGATCTGACCTACTGTACAGATAATTAACTGTACACTGGGTCACACGAGTATCCGCAGCAGTATGAATAAAATGGTACCAAAATATGTTCTGTTTTGTTACTCGAGTGAGATAATTACAATTTTAGTTCAAACAAGTATCTAAAGGTAACTTACGCCTACTGACATGTCTATCATTCGCACAATAAAGGAAGAAAATTAAATAGCAACAAATATAGTTGGCTTTAGCTAGTCCTATATTGGTGAGGGTTCTCACTCAGGACAGAGACATTCTGCGCTACAAAGAGAGGTGACGCTTCAGGGTGAGGCTGAAAAGATAGGGGAGTCCATCCATTAGGATTTATCACACGAGGCAGCGCAGTAATTTTTTTTATACTACTATAATTTAGTGTGCAAACATTATCAACTAAAAATTTTATTTCAATTCTTTAACCCTATGAAGACCAGTGTCAAGAATTAAGGACATTAGAAGTAAAACAGTTTAGCCTTAAATTATTATAATTTCGTGCGAAACTAGGGTGCATAGGCCCACAAGTACATAAAGTGCGAACTACGGCTTGTGCAATAATAATATAATTTCACTCATTTAAAAAATTAGTGGGTCCTTTTACACTTAAAACGTCCATCTATTCTGCTCCATTCAGTAAATTTGGATTAAAACTGCACGTTTAGGTTGCAAAAATCATGTTCAGCGTATGAATAGATGAGTGAAGCATAAAAACAGATAAATTTGATGGTGTAAAAATTATTATTATTGAAAGTTGATGAATATCTGTGCATGTAGGATGCCTGAATATATGATGAAGATGAACTAATCTAGAGTGGCAGTTCTTATAAGCATGTCGCGTAAATTTGGCGATCTTGAGAAAGCCAAAAATGCCCTTGCTAATCGTTCGATCACAGCCGAGTCAGTTGCAATAGTAACACAAGTTTCGACTGGATTTGGCAATTGTCCTATTCTTGCTTTCTCCTTGTTTCTACCGTGCGCTTCTGGAACACCCTGAGGAGGACATTGTTAGGTTACCTCAGCTTTAGCTAGACCTTCGGGATTTCTATCTATCAAGCCCAATTCGCTTCTTTCAATTTTAATGTCCCTTTTACTGATGATTCTTTATCTTTTCTTCCTCTTCCGTCTTAACTTGCTGTTTCTATGCGCAGAGGATCTTGTGTAGGAACACACCTTGTGCATAAATTCCTCGTTGTCCCAAGTCCTCCCTTAATACCCCCTTCTCTTTTGGTGCGAGATAGTCCGAGTCATTCAAGCGTTGTTGTCCTTACTACTTCTATCACTACTACTACTTCTGGGAGCGCCTAAACTTCGGTGAAGTTCACAAGATTTTGTTGATTGCCAGTGCTTATTCTGTCTTCTCATTGCTTTTGAAATGCTTATATTTGTCTCTTTTGCTGAAAATTGTACTCATTGCGGTGCTTTTCTGAGTTTCTTAGTGATGATCGAATAAACTTAAATCTTCAACATGATGTATAAAACAATCAATTTAGGAATGAAGTAAAGAGTTCTTGCGTTTAACCATGGTATAGTGTGGTGCTGGATACCTCGAAGCAAATCTGGGTACGCGTGCTGTTCGTAGCTGCACATTATAAAATGCCACCATCTGTGAAAAGGGAAATCGATTCAGTTTCCACACTTGGACCGTAACTTGCGTTTCATTCATTCTTTAATTTTTGTAAGATGCAGATCATCACAAGTTTGTTGCCTGCGAATATTCGCCTTCAGAATTGCGGCCTCTCAGTTAATTAACATTTTTAAGCATGTAATGCTTAATTGTGTCATATCCTCATGTCAGATAAGTTGAAAATATCCGTGAATGATGTTTCTCAGCAGCGGAGAACTAATATTGAAGTACTTCTGAGCTATAATTTCATTGTTTAGCTTTGAAAGGATTTAGGAACGTGAAACAGTGAACAACTATGTAGGAATAATTAGTTGTCGATTGCACTGCTGTGAAAAGAAGACGCTTGGGACTTTATAACATTGATCATGAAAAATGGAACGTCAAATGAATTACTGACCTAAATTTTTCAGTCAAATTCTTCTACTGCGAAAGAAATCATGGAGAATGGCTCAGGTAATTTTGTTTTGGATGAGTCGCACACATCAACTTCTGATACTTAAGGTAAGTGTCATAATAACAAAAAATGCAAATTGGAGCGTTAAAAATCTGAAAATTTTATTTGCTCCTCTGAATTGCCCACCTGAAAACGACTATGGTCCAGGATATGCTAATTTTCTACCCCTGTGTCTCTAGAGCAGAAAGAATTTTAAGTGACAGAACAGAAAAGATTATTTTGCTCGATTGAATCGTATCCGCAGAGCACCTAGTTAAGATGTGGCGCCCATACGGAAGCCCTTTGCCTTTCTGAAGAGTCATTGCCTTGGTTCAATATAGGACACAAGCCAGGCCCAAAAGTTCTTGTCACTATCCACAGGAGATGTGTTCCAATGAAAAACAGACGTTTAATCTTATTAGTCCAGGATGTGGTGTAAGATACTTCGGGTGTTGCATATTCCTATTGCGAAGAAATCGCTTATCTTTAACGTTGATTTCGTGGAACTTTGTTGAAACTCGCCTTGTAGGCCAACATCACTAAAAGTCTTGAAGATGATCTGCTAGGGAAATGATATTGCTAACATCGACTGCACCAACTACCAAAGCGTTCTGGGTCCCAAAAGTAGTGTTTGTGCATTACGGTGTTGAAATTGTATTATGAACACCTGAGCGAGGAAAGCTGCTTGAAATCTTATCATATTTATTGACTAAAATTATCACTGTTCTAAAAAATTCTAACGAATATTTTGGCCGTAAAGGCCATTTTCAACATATGGTACAAAATACAAAAAACAATAATGCATAGAACTATCATGTCGAGAAAATAAAAATTAAGCCAATTGAGAGGGAAAAACAGACTGCGTATCGCGGTAATGACACTCAGTCGGCTTATAGCACAATTTATTGCTCACGTGTTCATAGTGTGTGAAGTGAATTATTCCCTATGTGTTGTTGAAATAAATTTTGAATCCCATGTCCTGAACAAATTAGACTTTCTTCAAACAGCTGGGAAATGTTCGGAAGCCGGTATTGGGACTCAATGACCCTGCATTTTGCGCCCACTGTCCGGCATCCCACGCAGTCCTATTTCCAGAGTCTGCTAATTAACTCTTCATATCCGAGTGATCTTTCTTTTGATGTAATTAACTTTTTTCCCTCTCCCCGGCCGCAGCTTTTGGAGCATTTCTTTCTTATTTTCTCTTGTTGGAGCTTCGTATTCTAGAGACGGGCGTGCTTCGAATGCATTCTTAAAGCTTCGCAATTATTTTCATTTATCTCGTCCGTTAAGAGTGCTCAAATGTATTTTTTATGTGCTTGTTCGAGCCCCAGTTCGAGCTTCATTGTGTGAGCCCCAGAAGCCCAACAAAGGTGACGTATGTTCGTTTCTCCTCCTGTCGTATAATTCATTTTTTAACGCAGTACGAACTGAGGGGATGAGGCTTCTGTGTGAACGCGAATGCAATTGTTAAAGCATAATTTCTGCTATCCGTTCAAACTGAGAGGTCAGGGGACCAGGTCAAATCTTTCTTTCCATCATCATCTGGCCGCTTGTTGTTCTCTCCAGCCTAAACATTTCGGCAAATATCTAGTGCCTGATTTGTATAATGACTCCCGCTGCAAATAACGTGGTACAGCGGGACATAGAAGCACGGGAACTTTTAAACAACAGAAAAGTAGAAAAAATCAAACAAAATTTTTTATTGTCCCCAATTGAACCACCACAACTTGGCTTTTAAGATATAAATTAAATATATGTTTTAAAATTACGTCCGGTAGATGGTGTTTTCCTCCACGTATGCATTCTACCAATCCGCTGAGGAGGATCCTCATTGACTGCTGCAACATCTCAGCTAGAACACCGCAAATTTTGTCTCGATTTTTTTGTTTAAATTTATCCAGTGCTATGAGCCGAGTCGTGTAGACCCGACACTTAAGGCAGCCCTACAAGAAAAAATCCCAAACGGACAAATCCGGTGATCTTGGAGGGTCGGCCTCCAGGCCTCGGGGGCCTCGAATGAAGAACCTCCACAGCAGATTGGAAGAATGCGTACGTCGAGGAGGACGCCATCTACAGGCCGTTATTTTCAAACATTCATAATTTGGATTACTGTCTCTTAAAAAGCAAGTTGTAGGGTTTCAATTACTGTCAATAAATTTTTTTAAAGGTTCTTTTCAATTTTTATTGGGCTTCTAAGAGTTCCCGCTTTTCTGGGTCACCATGTATTTACTCCAGCAAGTTCGATGATTAACAGTTGTTTTGCATCGATATTTTGCATCAACACATCATCAGTGCCGATCAAATTGTTGTGCTTCAAGTAATTATTGGAATCGTTTCTCCACAGTAATCCGAGTAACTGATGTACAATTCGCTGCCAGGTTTAGAGGAAAATTCCGGTATTAACAAACACTCCATTCATTACATGACATCTGCCATTTTCAAGGTCGTTACCCAGTAGAGGCCAATCAAATCTGGCGGCAAAATGTGACAGTAAACGAGCGAAGAGTAAAAAATTAGGAGAAAATTCCCGAGTCTCGGGTACGTGTTCTTGATCAGAGAGACAGTACACCTTTGGGGGCAGCGACGGCCGTGTGATGTGTGTCCAGCTTGAGGCTTGAGAAGGGAGTCATGCCTACGGTCTCGCTTCGCATGCCTAACCCATAGAAGAAAACTTTCTTTTAAAGTAAGAACTGCTACTTTTTGTGCTACTTTACAAAGAGTACACTATAATTGCACTCCGTGGCTGTTCTGACACTGGTGAAGGGGAAAGCAAGTGGGACTTGAATAATCAGAATATTTGACAGCTTGTCTGAGCTTTGAAGAGTAATTTTCGATTCCGATGGGTCAAGGTAAATTTGAATGCTGACATGAACATACGTGGACTCGAAATTAATGGATATTGAATAGGTTCTGTTCACTAAGCGAAATTACAGTGTAGACATGCAGTCTGCGCACGAGTGCGTTTTGAAAATTTTGTTCAGCACAATTTTTAAAAGTCGTCTCTCGCTTTCTGTTCCACTCATTCACGAATGTGGACTGTCTACTCTCGCTGTCTCCAGCGTGTTAGCAAAGTGCTGGGTTGTAAAATTTTTGTGGGCGGATATGTTTCTAAATAGAACTCATGAGGTAACTCTCCTCAGGGGACACAACATAGGCAATACGGTTAAGTTAGATAGGTTTGTTTATTGTATGCTACGGGAAGGGGACTGGTGACCCCAGGGGGACACGTACTGTTAAAATGCGTCACCAATAGATAGGCTTTCGGGACTTCTATCTTCCGTGCTATTTGTACTACTACTATCATATACTACTGCTACTCAGGAGGTAGCTATGAATTGAAATTAAAATCAGTGTTCACCAAATATCCCCCTTTGGCATCAACGTCAGATTGAATTTTATTCTACTTAACTTCCTTTTAAACGTCACGATTCTCAGTAAAAAATAAGCCCAACGACACTTCACGAGTCCTCTACATTTTTATTTTTTAAGGTTGCCTGCAGCCGGCACACGAAGTGTGACCAGCTGACGAAAATCTTTAACGAGTTTTTACGGTACGGCTTACAACATTTGAAATGCTCCTCAAATTCGGTTTAGTGCTCTGAAGTTTGTTCGTAAAAATAGAAGGCTTGCGTGTGCGAGCACGTTATCAATTGACATCGATTTCATGTATTTTCTGTAGGGAAAAACAGTAACTACCGAGCTCTTGATAACTGCCTCGTGCTGTACGTGTTGTAGAGAGATTGGCTTATGGATTTGAACTGGACATAAGGTGGCTTATCCCCTCAGGGGGCATAGGATAGGCCATAGGCAATAGAGGTAGGTTAGTTAGGTTTGCCTATCCTATGCTATGGGGACTAGCGCCCCCAGGGGAGTACTGCTAGGGTACCTCAGCTTTAGATAGGCCTTCGGGACTTCTGTCTTTCGTGCCCACTTTGCTTCCTTCCGTTTTCATTCCTTCTTCGCTATTTCTTATTTGTCTTTTCTTGCTCTTCCTTCTTTACTTGCTGTTTCTATGCGCAGGGGATCTTGTGTGGGAACACACCCTGTGCATAGAATCCCCGTTCTCCTAAGTCCATACTAAATGGTCCCTACTCTTTCGGTGCGAGGTAGACTGAGTTACTGAAGCGCTGCTTTCACTACCACTACAACTACACCAACTAAGGTGGCTTATGGATTTGAACATCAGGCGGACAAAAGAAAAATCTGGATGTGACCACAAGCTGCACATGGCCTCATGCTGGATATGGCCGCAAGCTGGACATACATAGGTACCAGCTGAACATGGACGCGTACACAGGTTGAGCATGAACGCCAGCTTGACATGCCACAAGCTGGACATGAACACGAGCTGGACATGGCCATACCAACACGCACAGCAGCGGGCGGGACTGGGCACGAGAGCGAAGGCCGCAGGTGCTGCAGCTGACGGTCAGCGGACAGCTTGCCGGCTGTCCTCCGGAACGTGCGGCCGAGACCAGCGGGGCGTGAAGGAAAACAATTATTTAAGCTAATGTGTATTTGCCATTCGCTCTTCAGCGCTGATGTGCTCATTACTTCTTTGAGGACCTTAACAAGCGTGACAACCGTTTTTGAGAGCAAAGCGGGCTGCGGTGACGGACAATGCCGGCGTCTGGGAGGTTCTGTTTGTGCTCTTCAGGCGTCAGTCACGCGCGGCTAACACCTCAGATTTATGATCAAAGTTGCGCTGCTTCTCAGAAACTGGAGTGGGCGTAAAATTGCGATGCATTTTTCGGAGGAATGACAACAGCGCGTGCTGCTTTGTTTCTGGTCTCAGACATGTGAAGTTTCTGCTTAGCAGCGCGGCTTTAATAATTATTATCGTAACCATGTGGCACTCTCTCCAGATGAGCGATTGAGACGACGAATATCTGCCTAAAAATTGAGGTGGTTGAGATCGTATGCCGACGGAAAATTAGAGAGCAAATCAAACTTGCAAAAAGTATGTAGTGCAACCAAGGCTGAGACGCGATTAAGTTCTAGAGGGACTACTTTGTAGGAATATCAATCTTCTTTGCCTTCACTCTCTGTTTCACACTTATCTTCTAACTGAATTTTTAAATTCAACTTTGTGAGAAGTAATTTTTTCCTGGCATTTCATATCGCTATTGCTGTCGGGTAAGTTCACTTATTGCTCGTGCAAGAAAAGAGAGAAGTTGCAGGGAAGCATTAGGAAGTTACTCCATTACCGTCATAGCAGGGCGACATCAATTTCGCAGTGGCGGTGGGCCGCGAGCTGCAGCCGCTGCCGTGCTTCAGCTCCGTGCATGACGCAGGCCATGATTGTATCCCTGATACATGCTCCATTTTCTCCGAGGCTGATTTATAGCATCGATGTTGTCTTATGTTGATATCAAGACCGCGGTTGCCCCGTTGCTGCCTTCCTAATCCATGCTTCGCATGTCCCAACTCCAAGTCGTGCTGCTCCGTCGTCCAGTTGTCCTTATCGCGGATGGTCTCGGGCTCATCGGTTTTACATACATTCTGCTTTGCTTCAGCACAACGTTCTCCAACATTCTCCATCGCTAAATATTCAGGGATGTTCTGTAAAAACGTTCTCCAAGATCTCTGATGTCAGATGATGTACGATTTTATAAGTAAGAGTTTGAGGTGATTAGATGCAGCAAGAAGGGGTGTGAAAAGTATATTAAAATTTAAAAACTTGAATAGTTCAGAAGCCCTCCACGGTAGAAGGCTTCCCGCTTGACACGCGCTACCCATGGAAGAAAACTTTCCGTTGAAGAAAAAACCAGCTTTGCATATTTTTGTCCCCGTTTTGGCCAAGGGTTGCGCTATAATTGCACCCCGATCTTGTCCTGACACGCGCACCGAAAATATAGCGGAAGTGGTGGCTGCATAACTGGAGGCCGACGGTTAAACTTAAATGAGCACTACGTAAAAACTACGATCGGGCATCAATGTTAGAAATATCAGGGG
This sequence comes from Orchestia grillus, assembly GCA_014899125.1. Classification (NCBI taxonomy): domain Eukaryota; kingdom Metazoa; phylum Arthropoda; class Malacostraca; order Amphipoda; family Talitridae; genus Orchestia; species Orchestia grillus. Next base: position 8,644 of record VOMN01077553.1, on the reverse strand, counting down.
ACAAATTTTCAAAAATCAGCTGCCATGTCGCTCTATTTTATTGTGGAATATTCTGAATGCGTGAGAAGAAGTTGGAAGGAAAGTGATGCTGTATAACTTTTTCTTTTAAGCGCGTATAATCTGTCATGATAATTCATTTAAACTGTATGCATTGTCAAGGTGAACTTGTTGTTTCATCTTCGTAACAAGAATTGAGAAAATTTTTGTGATGAATTTTTAGTAAATTTTCTCATACCTAGTTACTTCATTCCAATTCTAAAAAATATTTATTTTAATTGCTCAATAAGTCTGTATACAAATCAGTATTTTGAAATGTGTTTTGAGCGTCAACGGGATAGAAATAGTTTAAACATGAAATCAAGGTTACCTTTCGTTAATCATAATGCTTATTCAAAAATCCTTTAGTAATGCATCAGTTACGAAGAATTATTTTTCAAACAAATTCAAATATGTATGAAGACATATATCTCGAGAACATATGCTGTGACGCTTCCTCATTTATGCAGTGCAATCTCAGCCCTGCACTGCATCGATTCTTTTACTTGCTTAACCTAACACTTTACTTCAGAACGTTATTTTTGAACACATAATGCATGTAATTCATGTACTTTTGATAAACTTTTTTCGTATCATCTGAATTTGTTGTATTTGAACGAATAAATATAAATTAATACTATTTCGTTAACTTACAATCTGACAGCAATATGTGACAATCCTATGGGGAAATTTAATTGACTATTTACGATACCGAGTTCGCACGTGCAAGATAATACTAGACTTATCAACGTTTTCGTACAGTTTTCCAGAAAGAATTCCTTCTCAGGTTAGAGATACAGAGTTTCCCGGTGCACCAAATTTCCCAATTGAGTTTCAATGGAATTCGTTGTCAGTACGATCGGTTTTAGAACTCTATGTACGACCAAATTTGCTGCCCAGTGCAGTCACGTGGGCGCTGTAATATCGTAACTCCACTACGTGCAAATACCAGTCGAGGGGGTGCGAGGGATCAGTCTGCCAGCAGGGAGCGGGCTCAGGTACAGGCGTCAACGGTGAGTTGGTCCCTGCTGCTGCAGTGGAGGGTTCGCCTTCGTTTGCATTTTTTATGAGTCAACGTTATCAGAAATGCGTTCAACTACTCACCATAGAAATAGTGATGCATCTTTGGAAAGTCATTTGAAGACATGCTGTCGCACTGTATGTGTATTGTATTTTTGTTTCATTTTTTTTTGCACAGTAGTTGTAGCAGTCATGTTGACTGTCTTAAACAAGCTGTTCTTCGTGAGCTTCTCCGTGATTTTGCGTCGTTGGTCCTTACGCGGTGGTTACACTGCGTATCTCCGGTGGCGGCTTTAGCAGGCTGCGTTGATTAAAATATCAAATCTTTACGCACGCGTCGCTGGTCTTTAACTGATTTTTTAAGAGCTCGTCATGTAAAAGAAATAGCTCTTCCTTTTATCTTTAACTAAAATATGTCTATATACTAGGTCGAATTCGTGAAGTTCAGCGAGAGATATTTTACATTTGAAAGCTGTGTTAGCACCAGGTGAATGGAACAAATTCTTGAAAGAAAATAATTTTACAAAACTATTCTTCAGAGCGGAGGAAAATATATATCAACTCCGGTGAGGATTTTTAGTATTTTTTGAGATAAGACAGTCTTATGCCCGCACATAAACTTATTATCGTTACCTTTTTGGAAAACCCAAGGTGTGTCCATCTCGATTCTTCTGCAAGAGTTAGGTAGAAGATATTTCGAAATTCCGTCGCTTTAATTATCATAGAATGACCCGAAAAAATATATTCCAATGACGTCGCTGCCTGGTATAGGAAGTCAAGTGAACGAAACATGTCTGCATAAATGACCGTTATTACGCAGTATTCATGATATATCATACTTCGTTTTGAGATTTATGTTTGTGTGAATCCTTTATTTATTTCTCATTGTAATGATGGTATATAAAGACAACATTTATACTTGACGTAATTGTTATTATGTTTATTGAATTTAGGGTTTCCCTCTAAATATTTTATTTTTTCGGTTTAACTTCAAAGACTTGACGGACTGAAAACTTATTCCTCAACAATACTAAAAAGTTCTATCTTAGCTTGAATTTCTCATGTTTACTTGCGTATAGAACGATCCAAATAAGAAGTAACATAATTCTAAAAATAGGCGTTTCAGGTATCCAAGCCACCATAATGAAGCCTGATTTAGTATGTTGATCCCCACCTCTCCACAGTAGGAATATCCGGACGAACTCGGGACGCGATGCCCAGACGTCAGCTTGCTCGGCCGCTGCTTCACCAGATGGTCACCGGGGCCGCTTGTGCGAAAAAAATACACGGGTGGAATAGATGGACGACCTGCTCATTTCGAGCTAGTTCATTTGTAGACGGCGTCTGGCTGTCGAGTGATATGTGTTGTGAGAGTTTTCCTCACGTCAAGTACATCGCAAAACGAGTCCATTCTTTTCTGGTGCAGTCCATAATTTTCTTCTGAAATTTACACCGATCAATGTGATAAATATCTAGCAGAATTTAGGAACTTAAAAAACAATTAAGCACAGCTTATCAAAAATAGTTATGTAGCAGCTAACATTACTATGAGAATTTCTACGTGTTATTAGTCAAATATTAAAATTTCTTCGGGTATCAATAATTTGCTGCAAATATCTGGCGATTGTCCCACACACTTGTCTCACCACATCCCACATTCCCTTATTGTATATAACTTTTGACTGCACCTGATATCTTTTGACTGTGCCTCATAACTTTTGACTGCGCCTTATAGCTTTTGACTGCTCGTCATAACTTTTGACTGCGCTTCATAAACGTGTGCCTGTAGCAGAACCAAAATAAAAAATTCATAGGCAAGTAGGTCATATTTTCAGCCTCCAGGTACCGCAGTAAGCCAACACGATTTCTCCAAAGTGTTGCAAGTATCGCTGATCTCGCTCTCAAAATAAAACGGAAAACAAATTGAAGAGAAAGGGAACTGCTTTACTAAAAAATCTCTCAAGTACATGGATCCAACAATTATCACTGAAGAATCGAATATGCACAGTCCAAAAATTCAAAATTGCGAGCAAGAACTTAGTAAAAGAATTAAAAATTAAGTTAAACTTAAAGATATACCTAAATGTAACAAGAGACACGCATATTTACGTTCATTCGTATACACGCACACCTGTACAGGTACGCAGACGATGTCGGTGTCGCATGCAGTTGAGTTCCTGAGTACTTCGGCGTTAACTTAGGCATACAGTCATGTTATTCACTGAACTATTAAAATGTGCTTCAAGTCTGAGATATCCTTCAGTTACTTTCATTTCATTTTATAGCTTTTTATATATGTTTTCCATTTCCATGGCATGATGGCCAATCTTAAAAGCCGTCTAGCGTGTTAGCTTCGTTATTGACTGAATTACGAGGGTCTCGTAGCGGCGCTGAAGGTGCTCACCCTCTTGCCCTATGTGGACCAGGGCGCCTCGGAAGATGGTCAAGACTCCCCAACTTTCCGGCCTTAAATCGTCAGGGGATTATAACAAGTCTCAAGCTATCTAAGGCAGTATCTCTAACACTCGGTACCGCGAGGTCGTCACTTATTTGAACAGAATAGATAAATTTTGCTATTTGTGTCGGTTATACTCCTCAAGATTATATAGATCTTATACATTTTATAATGAGTATGCTACCAACTAACAGCCACGGTGTCCTAAATGATGTAGCTTCATAAGATTTGTTGTTTCTGACATGAATTTTATTTAAGATTTGTTTTCAACTGTCCTCAGGCCACTGGGTAAATACGGGCTTATTGATAACTTTTAGAGGTAATTTGTTCGATTTTACTCCTTTCCGGTCTTTTTATTTCTCAGATCGAAGCAACAATGATGTTCGTAACGTGAGCGAACCATTTTAACTTCTATGTATCATCTTATCATTGGTCCATTGACTGTTAGCAGAAAATACGCGGTAGAAACAATATTTTTACCACTTTTTTTTTCTTTATATAATATTTCATCCATTTTTTATTCTATCGAAAAAGAGCAAACGCTCAAACATCTCGTTGCTGTATAATAACGTTCGTATTCAGATTTTTTTTACTAAGTTTAAACCTCATATTTCAACTGAATATCTCTTCATGAAAAATTTACAGATCATTTGCTATTATTAAGATAGTTCAGCGAACACTCAAGCAATTGACATACATCAACCATTTTCTTCATGCCAAGAAGAATCAAGCTATTTTCAATTTCTGGCCCTTACCACTGTTAAAGTCACACAAATATAACATCTACCTCTGCTCTGAGGTGCAATATTTCTGTGTTTCTAAGATCGCACATTAACATCAGCGCTAAGCTGAACAATTACAAAAGGGAAGTTGTTGAAATCCTCGCGGGACTTCCGCTGTACGCGAGAGTTTTTCCGGTTGGAGTCAGTGATTAAGTCTCTCTTTTTTTATCGCAATGGGCCGAAAATGAACGGCCCATTGCATAAGGGTGAACGGAATTGCTTATTAACTTGATGGATAGTTGAAAAACTTCGTAGCAGACGCCAGTAGTGGGACCTTCAAGTGATGTTAGTGCTTCATGTGTCACACGTTGAATTCCTTCGTTAGAATAAAAGGGAAAGCCCTTTATTTTTCATTCTGTTTAACCTAAAATTAGTTAATCAAGGAAAAATATGCTTCATATCTTTATTCTCTTATCAGTTTAATGGAGGAAGTCGCAATACCATCCAGTCATTTAAAATATTCTTCTTCGATTAATACGATAGAAGCGAGCGAGATAAAACTGCCATAAATCCTCCAGTGCGCTGATACCGAGCACAACCTAGATCCCAGCGACGCTAAGGGACGCTCTAAGCAATATTTCTTCTAGCGGATCCGAGCGGAAACGATCTTGTAAGAACGTATCTAAAGTAGTATCTTAAGAATTTGTTCCCCATTTTCAACGATCGCCTCCATCGATGGTCATGCAAGGGTGCAGTTTTTCAGTCCTAGTGTCGCTTTTTGCGTGTATTGATGCCGGTATTAAGAGGCATCCCGAGGCTACTTGCTAGGATAATGGTACTCCAGGTGACGGGCTGCAGCACGACGCCACTTCGATATGCGCCTGTGCTGTGACAGCCCTCGACCACATCAGCCCGCACTGACACGTGATGCTTCTATAATAAGTATTTACCTGAGAATATAAATGAGTTAAAGAGATTCAATATATTATTACTAACGCACAATGTACAAGCGATCCTCGAGATATGATGAACTTGTTCTAAGCACTGTTGGGAATGTTGGGCAGTTAAAAGTGTGTGCGTTCGAATACAACGGAAATAATTTTCATTGGTGCTATAGAGACAACAAACCCTACTTCGTCGGTTTTGAAAAGTGAACGTAGTACATACGGCGCCGTTTAACGGTAAAGATGCGTTCTTTTTCTACAGGATTTTTAGATACGCTTTTCTTTTTTAATGTTACGTATGAAGAACACAAATACGAAATATGTATTTATGCGACAAGAGGGCTTATTTCCAATTCCTGGAAAAGAAAATTTACAACACAAATCAAATGGTGCTCAAAATTAGTACGTCATATTTCACGGATCATCTGAAATAATTAGCAATATTTTACTTCGACCCGTGAAGCGTCCGTTTAATGGATGGTGGGGCTTAAAAAGGTATTGCTTTGTTTTTGTATAATTCCATCTCGTACGTGAAACGAGCACAAAAAAGTCCTGTTTGAATAAAATTCCCAAAGTCAGATTTAAGTAGAATTGAAAGTAGAATTGGTGGTTGAATTGAATCGAGCTCGTAAAATTTTACTCTTTTGGATACACTGGCAATGGCGATCAACCAATGATCTTTTTCTAACACCTTTATCGATCCCACTTTTGTCTTAAGCCTGATCATTTAAGGTACAGTACGATAAGAACTTTTTATTGTTTTAACGAGTGCTAGCCCTTCACCACTTGGGAGACTGAAAAACAGCATTCTTTCAAAGAGTTTTGCTCTTAGGACCTCGGAAGATTTGTGCTCGCTTCTATCAAACGTATTTCTGCCTCATAGAATAATCATCTTTTCCTGTGTACTTGTGTCAATTTGTCGACAAACTCGTATTTATTCACTCTATATACATAGTATACAGTCATTCGGAGCTGTTTCGGTAACAACGCATACACAAACCACCACGGTCTAAACATTCAGGAACACACGTGGTTCTTAAAAGCATGAGCTGCTCATAGAGAAGAAAGTACCGGACTCGGTCGTTAATTCCCCTAGGCTGGCGCTCAGGCTCGGAGTAAAGATGACGTTCGTAGAGCGAAGTGACGCGGTCTCTGGAGCGCCTCGGCGGCAATGGAGCGAGAGAAGCAAAATATTAGCGGCTTCTCTAACCAAGCGCACGTGGCCAAGGGAAGATTTATCTTTTTTTCTACGCTTTTGCGAGGGTCGTAGGACTGCACTTCGGTTTTTGTTGTTGGAAAGCCTCTTTCTGTGAGCTGAGTTTAAGCCTAGGAAATTTATACACTTCTGAGTGTCATGGTGTGCTTTGGAGCGTGCCTGGCTCGTTGTGCGGGGCAAGATTTCAAAGAGTTCTAGCATTGAAATACTTCATTACAGTTGCGTCCAAATTCACTAGCCTTCAACTGTACTCTGTAATCATCATGCGCCTTGATTCACCTAACGGTATGCTTATTTTCCTACTTAAAAAATACTTTAAATCATCGACATAGAGGCATTTTTGTCAATTCAACGTATCTACAAAGCTTGTAACAAGATAAATTTCGGCGACCATTATTTTCGTTCGCGTGTGTGTTATATCTTTGTATGCACAGTAATGTGTCATTGTGACTCTTGCGCTGCATTGTTTACAGTCTTAAGTTGTCATCAAAATGTTTCATGCTTATCGCATCTTACTGCCAATATTACGTTTTAAAATGAGGCGGAAAGAAACATTCATCATTATTCTGAAACAAAAACGCTCTACGCTTGTAACTGCTTATTGTATGTCGTGTCTTTTACTTCACCTCCCGTCGCTTTGGAGCAGCCACATCGATTTATCTTGCGCAAACAATACTATAATTACTGTTGTATAAAATATAGCACTCATACCTCTAACAGTTGACTCAATTTGCGTGCGCACGGAGAGCAATGGAGTTCCAATTTTTAAATCTAATTCAGAGATGTGACCCTGCAACCCCCCCCCTCCCTGAGAACCGACGAGCATGGTTATGAAACTAAGTCGAGAAAGTGTGCAATAACGAGGGAGAATAGAGTTGTCTGACCAGTAAAAGTTTTCCTCCGAAATTTCGACTGACTCAAGTTTTGATAATAGATTGTGTGCTTTTCGTGAGTAAGGACTATTCCATAAGTATTAAGTTTCTCGTCTATTGGATTTGTTTCATTAAAAATACAGTGCAGTCCAGTATTCATTCGGAAGGCCTGGCGAGGAAAGTTTAGTTGAAATTTTCGAATGTGTAGTGCAGCAACTAAGAATGTGTAGATGTATAGTGCAGCAATTCTGCACCAGTGACGTGGAAGACGTTCAGGGATTTGGCCCAAAACATAATAATTACGAGATAGTTTACTTCGATTCTCTGACATGAGCTCGTGGCTGCTTAGTTAGAGAGCAAATAATTCGGTGCAGATTTTTCTTTTCATCGAAAGTACTCAGAATTCAGTATTTCCCCAGTAAATCAACGCGGATCGAGCTGTAAATTTCTTACTTCTTCGAGCGAATCGTTTATATAGCCTTTGGACTTTCAGTGAGAGATCGCTTCTTAAAATTCTTAGGCTTGAAATTCTGACCCCATAGTTTACCTGTATTTTTTCGCGTTCAAAAAAGTATCTCCGTCCTAAAATTACCGGTGAGGCCAGCGTTACCCACAGTCGTTGCCTAGAGTGGAAGAAAAATTATTGGTTTCACTTTATTCTTGCAGATGTAAGATGGACTTCGAAAACTAAGTTTTTATTTAACAATAACACGCTACAACTTGGGGTGCCTTGACTGCTTGGTATGACCAAGCAAAAGTTGTGATGTTTTCGAGCAATGTATTTCTGCTCTTTCTTGATCGTCTGCTCACGTTGTCGGCTGAGAATAAAATTAGGTAGTGACGAAAGTATCTGAAATCTTATAATTTCTTCATGGGGGCACGAATTTTTTTTTAACGCTGACTCAGAATTAAGGAAAAGAATTAGAGCATGATGATTCAGGACACACTTCGTTTGTGAAGTCTTAACTTCCCATAAACGGGCTGTACTTTAATACAGAGGAGAATACTAGGGCTCACTGTACCTGATGTGAGTGGTGCGAAGTCCCTTGGATGCCGGCTGTCACCAGCTTCAAAAACTTCGATAGAGAACTCGTCGTAGCCTAATACCAGGTTGTAACAGAAGTTCTGTCCATTTTTTAAATTTTAAATAAAGTGAAAATCCTGTCAAAAATATATTTACTAAGCATTCAACATAGTCATCATTTTTATTAAGTACATCTTCCCATAATTTAGCCAGCTTGCCATAAGCTTTCTGATTCCTTCTTCATATAATTTAGCCAGCTTAGACTCGAAAAAAGAAACCAGCTTCATTTTGACCTCTTCTTTTGAAGTGAGCCTTTGTCTCATTAAATGGTTCTGTAAGCTCCTGAAAAGATGAA
>VOMN01077545.1:0-13566 GCA_014899125.1 Orchestia grillus | reverse complement strand
ATCCCCCCTCGACTGCGCCCTACAATTCCCCCCTCACCCCTGCATCCCAACGCCCCCAGGTCGTGGACCACAAGAACTACAGCACTCGAGAGGAGTTCGAGGTGGCGGCGCACGAGGAGCTCGTGAAGCACGGCGCCCAGTTCGTGTGTCTGGCGGGCTTCATGCGCATCCTGACGGAGGGCTTCGTGAGGCGGTGGCAGGGGCGCCTCATCAACATCCACCCTTCACTGCTGCCGGCCTTCAGGGGCAAGGACGCTCAGAAGCAGGCGCTGGAGGCGGGGGTCAAAGTCAGCGGCTGTACCGTCCACTACGTCGAGGTGGGGCTGGTTTTCCTTTGAGTTTTCGAACGCAAAATGATATGAATGATTGAAATGAGTAAAGAAATACGTGCCGCTGGCTGAAGTAAACGAATTATGAACCCTGCAAGTACCAAATTAATTTTGATGTGAGATTTCATTTAGGTTTGAGTGGAACGTAGCTGTATCCTTGTGAAACGGCATCGTATGCTTCTTTAGGTCGATAATGGGTTAAAATAACTGTAAAAAGTACTTTTCGTGAAGTAATGTAAATGAATAAATAAAATGAATGTAAAATGTATTCGCGGCTGACGTAAAGTGAAAATAAAATAGCCTATAAAATGAGACAGAATGTGAACAAAGACTTTTTGAATGTGAATGTCAGCTGTAAAGCTGCCTATTTGGCGTTTGGAACCAAGAATAATTTTTTGAGAAATAACCGAAATTCTGTAGATTTTATTATCACTCAAGTGTCTTAAATATGAATCTTCGAGGCTGGAAGTTCTTGTTGCTTCCATTGGGTCGTAGTTGGAGCGCCTTAGCAATCATGTGATTGCCAACTGAACAATCATATTAACGTCGTCTTAATAGCCATGTGAATGGGTCCTTAGCAATCACGTAACTGGTGCCTCTATTGTGCTGGTGCCCTACCAATCTTACAACGGGCGTTTCTATTGTACCGGCGCTTTAACAATCATGTAGTCGAGGCCTTTGCAATCTCGCGACTGCGTTAACCCTGCAGGCCGAGGTGGACAGCGGGGCCATCATCGCACAGGCCAGCGTGCCTGTGCAGGTCGGGGACACAGAGGCCTCCCTCAGCGACCGCATCCGCGGGGCAGAGCATCTCATCTTCCCCAGGTGAAGGGGTTGTGTTTTTACCAAGTGTTATATTGTCGTGTTCTTATCAACTATGGTTGATGTCATGTTCTTATCGTGTTCTTATCAACTATGGTTGTGTTTAACATGTGTTATATTGTCGTGTTCTTATCAACTATGGTTGATGTCATGTTCTTATTGTCATGTTCTTATCAACTATGGTTGATGTTATGTTATTATCAACTATGGTTGTGTTTTTACCATGTGTTATATTGTCGTGTTCTTATCAACTATGGTTGTGTGTATACCATGTGTTATATTGTCGTGTTCTTATCAACTATGGTTGTGTTTATACCATGTGTTATATTGTCGTGTTCTTATCAACTATGGTTGATGTCATGTTCTTATCAACTATGGTTGTGTTCATACCATTCGGTATATTGTCGTGTTTTTATCAACTATTGTTGATGTCATGTTCTTATCAACTATGGTTGATGTCATGTTCTTATCAACTATGGTTGATGTCATGTTATTATCATGTTCTTATCAACTATGGTTGTGTTTATACCATGTGTTATGTTGTCGTGTTCTTATCAACTATGGTTCCCGACTTGTGCCAAGTATTTACTTTCTCTTATGTTCGTAAGAACGCGTCGTTTTTTTTTGCCGTTCATGTTCTTAATGACTTGTTATATTTTTATTAACTCACGTTCTTGATGACTAGATGTGTTCTTAAAAACACGTCTCGTTCATCATGACAAGATGTGTTCTTAAAAACACGTCTCGTTCTTCATGACTTGATTGGTTCTTATCACCTCGTTGTAATAATACGTCTTGTTCTTAACGACTTGTCAGGCTTCCTCCGACTCGTTTTTGTCATTTTTTTATTTACCGTCCCTTCATGCACTAGGTATGCTCTCAGTAACTCTTGGTGTTGCCACTGGCTTTTTACGCCCTCAATAACTACTAATTTAAATCGCTGTCATCTCACCGAAGACAATTTCATCAGGAGATCAACGTAGCTTGGCATCTTTGGAGCGTTTGACGGGCACTAACAGCGCTACATTCTCATTAAATTATATTCGTTCTTGTGTTAGAGCTCGAATTTGAATGAATCAAAAGAAGAGATTCAAATACTATTACCACTGAATGTGACTAAATTTATTTTAGGTATGTTATAGAACGTACAGCTTTCCATTTCACTAGATAATATAAAAATGTTAAATTCAATCATAGTCTATCGTATTAGTGCATCGATTACTTTTTCAGTTTTGTGCACGGGAAGAATAAGTGCTTTAGGTTTTATAGTTTTACGTACGCATATACACCTATACTTTCGGAAAACAAGTTCTATAGGAAGTCGTAGAAGTCATGGAACTTACACGGGCGTACGAGTCGCTCTATGAAAAAAATCGCAAGACGGTGATGACTGTAACATGTTCGGTTGCACCATGACAGGGCTGTGCTGGAAGTGGCAGCCAAGTTACAGCGGGAAGCGTCATCGTGAGGGGGTGCGACAGGTCGTGCTGGCATCAACATGAGGGGACACTGCAACAGGTCGTGCTGGCATCAACATGAGGGGACACTGCAACAGGTCGTGCCGGCATCAACATGAGGGGACGCTGGTACCCGGGAGTCGAACCCTAACTTCCCAGCTGCGAGGCTCTCACGCTAACCAGTGCGCCATGGAGCCCATCCGATGAAAGCAGCAGTTCGTTTTCAATCGCGCGTGTCCATTGCGGGAATTCAGTTGTACTTAGAACAATCGCAGAAGACTTCTTGTGAGCTTTTTTCGTAAAAAAAGTGGCGACGTCAGAGAAGATCGTTTTGACGAAACTATAATTCTATATAAATTAACGTGTATCATTTTTTCAGAGTTTGAAACACGGAAAAATTTCGTTTTGCCCAGTTCCCTCGGTGGGTTGAACCGTAGTATTTACTAGACGCAAATTTGGAATACAATGCTCATAGAAATGCTTGAAAATACCCAAGTTCTCAAATCTTTATCAATGTTCCCTCTGTTCTTCCACGTGTATGACTTTGATGAAGGTGATAACCTGAAGCAATTAGTGTTTGCTCTCACTGACTGTCATGAATATTTAACTAAAAACCTAAGTAAATTTATACTTACTGCTCTGAAACCAGATCCCAATATACTCTAGTTTTGACTTCAATGGTGTTAAAACTTAGACTTCTGTACCTTCTACCACTCGCTAGGAAAGACACTCCATGCGTTCGAAGCGAGTCTGGCGTAATAGTCTTTTTATCAAGATATTGCTAGTTGTAATTTATTTAAAATAGTCTTTTTATCAAGATATTGCTAGTTGTAATTTATTTATAGGATAGTCTCGTATCCTAATAGACTATAAAGGCACCACTCTCATTGTAGGTGAGTAAATTATAAGTTAAAGTATGTTGTAAAAGGTATAGCTTATCATTGACTAGACATTATGAACTTCTTAAAAAAATCATTCCATTTTGTCATTTCAATGAATTCTTCATTCAACCAATCTCGTATACTAGAAGAATGGTGCATTAGATGAGAAATATATAGATGTGTGTGCAGGTGCGCCTCAGAACGAGTGTTACAGGAGGCCCTAGAAGTCATACAACTTATTCGGACCCATAGGTAGCTATAGTTAAAAATGTCCTTCGAAGTTTATTTGTGAGATTCATGTCTGTAATGTGTCACCTCGTGTAACTCTTGTGGAAATAAATTGATGGAAAACCCATCCAAACTGACGGGACTAGCTATATTTATTTTTGAAATGAATGGCGTTTCCCCAGCGGAGACGAACATGACCTCCCTCCCCGACGGTCTGAAGGGCACTGAGCATGACCACAAACCTATAAATTTGTACAAGGTGATCGTTCTTAGCATTGGATGGGAGCTTCCATCATAGTTGGTAACCACGAGGGAACTGTCGGGTGACCCAGACACGGCAACAAGCGCGAACAAGGGCAAATTTCAATCGTGACCCATGAGAAAGCACAGGAAAACAGGTTAAAAATTTAACTCAGGTTAACATAACAAATCTAAAAAAGTCAAGACAAAAACGGAGTAACTATAAAGACAACTTGACTTGGAAAATTCGTGACTGCCAATTGCAATAAAGAGGAGAACACTAAAAAAATTTTCGGACGAAGTTCTGGGTCATTTTATTTTGTACAAACTGGATATTTCCAACAACGGTAGTTCCCCCAACAAAATAACTAAGTTCCCGCACATGATTTAATGAGTACCTCTTCAGCGTGTGGAGGGTATCCCTCTTATGAGGCAGAACACTGAGCGAGAGAGAAAAGCACAGCGCACCTCGCACGGTCGGGGCTCGCTGGAAAGCCAAAAGACTGCGCGGAAGACGGTCAGAGCGGCCATCTGGTCCCCAACGTATGGAGCACAGAAGTCCCAACAATAAGATAAAACTCGAAGAGTTAAGCTACCTCGAGGATCTACAGCACGCTTTCATTTCACAGCCCTGACAACAAGGAGCGATCATACACATTTTCACATTCTGCTGGCAAACCGTGAAAATATATGAAGTCGTGCTCCGCTAGGCTCACCCTGCCTCTATGCGCATAATTTGGCTGGTTTTGACATTAGTAAAACAATGGAACTCCATACATGTGAGGGGAAGAGTTTAACCTAAACTAGACGCTATATTGACTTAACTTGTTCACCACTGTCTCAAAATTTACGGTCCCTATCTTTTTTACGTACACTTGAAGTGCAGCTGCGTTCTCGCACAACTCTCCTATTAAATTTCTGCAAATCTCCACTCGCAGATTCTTGCAGACTTTTGCAGGTGACTGTACACAGAAGGGTAGAGACGCCTGTATTATTCTCGCATCCTCACGTTAGGCCCTCATCGTAAAGCAGTGGGGGACACCAGGGCATTTTCCCTCCCCCATAGATGGAAGGTGCCCGTATCACAGGGGCGAGAGGCCGCCTCTTTGAACACAGAATCGTATCATTAACTGTCAAAACAATTATTAAAACGATGCACTTGGATGTTAAAAAAAGCAATTCGCGGATGTAAAAAACACTGAAAGGACATCCAAACCTTCACTGGGACGACCTTTCGTTTCACTTCAGTAACGGAGAAAAGTTGACATTTCAATTCCGGCCGACCGCTAGCGTTAGATGAGAAGAAAATATGAGAAATGTCTCTGCTGTTCATAAATTAACGTGGAAGTCCAAAAGAAAGAGATAAAACTACAGATATTTTATTCAATTCAAATTACAGCAGGGTTTGCAAGCTGTACAGGCAGTACAAGAGGTACCTCTTTACGGTGCTGCTGAGACAATTCTGCAGTGTAGAGTAACCCTGCAGTGTAGAGTAACCCTGCAGTGTAGAATAACCCTGCAGTGTAGAGTAACCCAGTTCAGCTAATCCGCCTGGACGTCACCGCACTTTCGAGTCATTCAGAAGCTTATGTTAATAAAAATACATATATTAGTCACGTCTGCATTAAAATATTTTGTTTTCGAATAAAAAAGACGCAAGCAACATCAAATAAATACGTGTCAATTAACTGTCCAATATATAAATAGGAGAGCATCAAATATACCACACTGTGGTCCCACAAATAAAATTTCTAAACATCACTAACAAAATAAGTTATGTTTTTGAGAGCGCGCCAACTAACAAGTAATAAATAAAATTTAGAGGACTATCTTTGGACGCAAAAATAAATTTGCCAAACGACACCTTTTTTGAGATCGCGGCAGCGAACGGAATTTACAGCACAAAAACTAACACACTTATAGCCAGGACCACCAGTTCCTAACTGGGACCACTGCTGCTGGACACGTCGGCCCAACCCCCTTCCCCCCATTTGCTGGTGATTGGAAGGGGACTCGCTTTCTTGCACACACACACACACATATATATACACACATACACACGCCTCCGCGAGGGCCGCAAACAACCCTCAAACGCACAAGTTTAGCAGCTACACAGTGAGGCGATGTGTTGTGCCTTCGCCATCCCTACTAACCCGCTACCATCCACATGGATTTCAAAATTCCCTTTAGTAAGGATGCTGCTTGCTTTTTATGAACGAAGCCTTATTGGTAATATATACGTAAGGCTGCAGCAAGTTCTTTCTATGAAGCTAAATGCAATCTCAGTGCCAAAACAATTCGGCCTGTTTAGGGTTTATTGCACCGTGAACATATTTTGGTATGCAAGTGAATCTCAGGGAGCTGTGGCTCTAATGAACAGAAAAATAAACGCCAAGAACTATCCTAAAACACCAGTTTTTGGAAGAAGCATTGCGAGCTAAGGTAAGAATCGAGTATTGACATTATCTTTGAACAAAATTCAACGCACGACGTACAAAGCACAGGAGGCAACACCACTCGGTAACAATTTTAGACCACCACGAAAAAAAGGGAAATTTCTTATCATTTCATCGTACAACTTGGAAAGGAGTGAGAAATGAAATGAGCTCATAAATGCAGCGATCCAAGACACGGTGTAGTGCTGATGCAGAGCTTCTTTGACAACGGCGTCTGCTTCACGTAACAACACCGGCGCATCAAATTGGCAGGCAGGTCAATGGGACAACACTCACAGCATCGCACCACACATCGGATGTTCAGGGGTGACACAACGACAGATGCACTAAAGCCACCAATGAAATTAGGATCACGTTCAGATCATTTACAGAGCGTGTGAGGAGTTCGATAAGTTTCTTTCAGCATAACAAAGGCAACACTGTTTTAGCTACAGTAGCATACACAGTAATGAGTAGCTATATTTTACACGTTAGTCAGATCATAGTTCAGGCGTGAAAGTGTTACACAAGACGGACTTTAAATTTGATCAACCTCAGTCGAGTTAGACAGCCTCATGTCAGTGTGGACATTTGGCACGACTGAACGTAGGGACCTGAGCTGCGGCGTCACAGGAAATGACTTGTAGAGTGCTAAGGAAAATGATCCCATTCTTGTAGAATTACTATGGTAGCTCTTAGTGGGTACGTCAATTTCATAATCAAACACGACTTTTCCCCGCCCTAAAAAAAAAACATCGAGAGCACAAGCCAACCGAGCTTAGTGTGCTCCACTCGCTCCAAAATGTCAAACTACATATATTTCTGTCAAGTACACAAAGAAATTTTAGCATACACCCTGGTATCTCGTCTCCCACGTTGAAAGAATTAATAAATGAGGCACACAACTCCACCACTTGTTCTTTGGTAGTTTTTCTATTTCGCCAATTCGTCGGTCGTAAGTGAATGTTTGACGACGGCAGGAATGACTTCGTCGAGACACAAAGTCATCTCAGTAGCTGCGAAGACGCAATTACACTGGGATTCACTTTAGCAAAACTCCTACAGGGAAAAAGTTCAACAATAACGTATTAAACACACACAAATTTTAAAACGAAAAATTCCAACCACTACAAAAACACCCATAATCAGTGGAAAAAGAGCACAACACCCACTCAGTCCCGCCAAGGATGATGACTGTGCAGAATATAAATACTTAGCCCTGTCCGTCCCGGACTCCTCACGGGTTATTTGGAGAGCCTCAGGCAGACCTGACCTACCCACACCCTGCAACACTAGCTGCAATCTCTGACATAAACATCACAGAAATTGCATCGAAAAACAACGCGTCTAATACATTTTCACTGAGATCAGGTTCTAGCATCAGACTCGCAAACGACTAATACGGGAACTCATGAGAGTCATCTTCCCCAGGCGAATGTTCGTTAGATTCTTGAAGGCAAAGAGTACTGCACGCAATTGAAGCCCCTTTACTGTATTTGAAATTCAAGACAAAATAGTACTGTGTATATTGGATTCCAAAGTTTTTAAACTTAAATCACTAAAGGGAAATACGCAACGCACTGCCTGTAAGGATTTGGGTTTAAAATTTTTAGAATTATTACACATAGCCTAAGATAAAACTGTCTTGAATAATACAAAGAGTCGATTTCTATTACAAGTTTTTACATGACATTTTTAGTTGTGTAGTTTTTATCTTTGGAAATTTTTGTTTCAATTTTTCAGAATTGGCTTACTGAGGCTGGAGCTGGTCTCAAAAACGTTTCGATTTGACTTGTTATACTTAATTATTCTATTGCACTTAGAATAAAGTTTCCTATCAATAAAAAATGTTTTCATTGCATGCGATACTCTTCGCCTTCAAGTTTCTTCAACAAGAAACGTTCCACGCCAGCGTAACTATTGCACCAAACTTTCAATAGATTTACACTATTCGGCCTGTTGCATCGTCATTGTTACTCGTCATAAAGCCGAGTTCCATTTAAATTTCAACCAGTCTCTTTACAGCAGCAGGTACAGCCTGCCCTTATTGTGTACAGACAGTACAGTACAGCTCCCTCCCAAATGCGTGAATATCAAATGTTAGTTACAAGTCGCTCAGAAATGTACTACGGCTTGAAACATTCATAAATTAGTGATACAAGGTACAAATGATTGAACATTAATCTATGATCTCAAAAACAATTTCGTGAATTAATGACGCAGGATACGAATTATTTCGTTCCTAACTACCGTCTCAAATCCCTCCACAGGATTAGAGCTATCGTGAGCTACGGCACTCAATTGTATAAAACTTCGCTTTAACGCCCGGGAAGTCGACACTCTACGTGCACATTCTGGTTGACTAACATCCTGTTGGGATGGCAGTCCACACGCGAGCGATATCGTGCTGTGTGCAGTATGTACCATGTACGAAACCAAACTTCATGCACATAAATCAATTCACAATCTTACCCGGCAGATAGGACAATTTTTCGTAATATATTAACTAGATAAAAACAGTAAAAGTAAATTCTTAAAAATTAGGAATAAAACACTTATTATTCTCTGACCACACACTCGGGACACTAAAGTAGAACATTAAATAATATTTAAAACGTTCGACCGTCCTACTACGCCTAGCCTACCCTACCTCTTAATACGAGTTGATGCGTCAGCTCTAGAGTTAAATAATTACTTCGGCACGTCACACACCACAATAACGATGGCTGCCTGCTGCAGGTGGGTGCCGCCGAATGAACGATCATCGAGGGCTTCGTTTTAATTTCCCAATCTCGCGAAACTGTTCCAGTTCATTGGGTGGCAATTTACTCGACTAGTTCGTAATCTTTTCAATAAAAATTGCACACGATTCCCTTTAAAAGAAATGTATTGGTTTTGGTATGAGTTTGCACTAGCCATTGCTTTTTAGTGAGGCATCCCGTAGTTTTGGTTGAAATTGAGAATTTCAAAACGCAAAAAACTGGATCATTGATTGGTAAAAGACCCGCATGAATTTTACCCGCGTGACACCCATTGTCAATTCGGTGTCCACATCTCCTCAGCAGCTGGCATAAAAATTTCAATATCTAAATTAACAAGTGATAAAACGTTCATCTCCACATTACGGGTATTTAAATTTTCTTCACTATAAATAAATTCCCATGAGATAAAAGCATCCCTACAAGTGGCAGCGCGGTTGTGTAATACGACAGGCATACCATGACAGGGGTTTTCAATCCTACAGTTACACAACGCAACACAGGTGATGGTCGAGTAGCTCTAATGCGGGTACCTGGCCAAATTACATTGTAGCTCGTCAACCTCGGGGCGCAGAAAGAGAAGAGGTACTCAGCTCTTCTGCCTAGGGCTTCCCAGCGCAAGGAGCATTAACCCTAAAAGGTTCAATGGGACAATATCGGATCGTTTCATTGGACTCCAGATGCCTTTTCGAACAAAGCTAACTGCATCTTAATTGCAAAAATGATTTAGGCGTTACAGGGACGAACCAATGACCGGCGTGATAATCTGGAACATTGTCTAGTACGTAATACAAGGACGCAATTAAAATATGGGATCCTAAGGACTCTGCCCGAATCCAACACACTCCCAACTGAACTCGAGTGCCGAAAGACAACACAATCAAATTACACAGCCGCCTCGGCTAGCTCTTGAGTCTCTTTCGTCGGGAAAAAGCAGGGTCGTCGAGGTCGTCTTCGTCAGCGTCGTCTGAGGACGACGCGCCGCTGTAGTCGTCCTGGCCACCGATTTTTGCAGCGTCGCCGTCGCCACTCATCGCCGCGAAGTTGCCTGTGTACTTGGCGCGCTCAAGTGACTTGACTGCGAGAGAAAGGGAGAGTGAGGTCAAGTTGCCTGTGTACTTGGCACGCTCAAGTGACTTGACTGCGAGAGAGAGGGAGAGTGAGGTCAAGTTGCCTGTGTACTTGGCACGCTCAAGTGACTTGACTGCGAGAGAAAGGGAGAGTGAGGTCAAGTTGTCTGTATGCGAGGCATCTTAATTCCTTGGCATATTTACCTTAAATTTGAACGGAACAATTATGTCAGACTAAACTATATTGCTTCAAATGCTAATCGAGATTGACGTGGTTGTTGCATTCACACGGTCACTGGTCACAGTTGATGCGAAGACTGTGTAAATGCATCGCCAGCCACCGGGGCAGTGACCGCATAACTTGAACTTTGACCAGTAAAACTTAGCTCTGGCTTTCAATTTTCCAACATGTCGTTAGTTATTTGCCCAAACGATGTAGGCAAACACTACACAGCAAAGCGCGGCAAAGGACAGTGAGCCCGAACTTACTGCAAGGAAATCAAGGAAATGGAAACAAGGTCCATTTTACTCAGAAAAGATAGCCTCCGCCAGTACGGCAGCCAAATCTGCAGCAGATGTGGCCAGAACTCCAAAGACGTACAGTTGAGCCTCGCAACAACGGATTTTAAAAGAACAATTGGGGTCTGAAAATGCCAAACTTGGTCGATCTCAGAGAGCAATTTCAAAAGTTGACGGTTTGATCTTTCTTTTGGGCAGGTTGATTAATGATTATTAGTTACTTTAAAGCTCCCTGTCTAGATGAAATGTGATGTAAAGAGAAGAAGGGACCATTTAGTACGGACTGAAGAAAAACGCGATATCTATGGACAGGTGTGTTCCCACACCGGACTCCCTACGTATAGAAACAGCAAGTTAAGAAGGACGAGGAAGAAAAGACAAAGAAGAGATAGTAACGACTGTTTTAAAATTGAAAGACGCGAAGTGGACACGAAAGATAGAAGTACTAAGGGCCCATTTATGACTCAGGTAACCTAACAGCAGAGCTGGGCAGCGCTACTTTGAAATGTAGCGGCCGCTACATTTCAAAGTAGCACTGCCCACCTCTGCCTATGGTATTCCTACGGGCAGAGCTGGGCAGCGCTACTTTGAAATGTAGCGGCCGCTACATTTCAAAGTAGCGCTGCCCACCTCTGCCTAACAGTGCTCCCCTGGGGTCGCCAGTCATCATAGCATAGGATAGCAAACTAACCTAACCCTACTGCCTATCCTATGCTCCCTGAGGTGTCTTTTGGGAGGGAACTGCTTCAAGTTTGAGAAGACATCGTGTGATGTTGCCTGAAGGTCTAGCATTATAGGACCACCTCTCCCCCGTTCTAGTCCCTTGTTGCGAGAATCAACTGTAGGCTAAAGGGCGACATCTGCCGGACCAATGAGCTCTTCAGAAACACCTCCATCGGTATAGAAAAAGTGAATAAGCAAAGTCTTAACTACATCAGATATACCTATGTTAAAATTCAGAGAATGAAAGGAGAGTAGACTGTGGTTGAAGGTCCACTGTTTCATTATACTTTTCTAAATGTAAAAACTAAAAAAAGGGGACTTGACAGATGGTAGAAAAGGAAGATATTCCATGAGCTACGGTAAAGAAAACAGTTACATTTCAACCATTAGGAAAAAATTAAAAACTTAGAAGCCTAAGTTCACTTTAACACACAGGTAATTGAGTGCACAAACTATCAAACTCACGAGCCTTAATTTCTCAGCAAAAGAAGCGCGCAATACATAACAGGAGGCTTGGCATCTCAGCCATGCCACGAGATGAGGCTTGACTTCTCAACCATACCACGAGATGAGGCTTGGCTTCTCAGCCATACCACGAGATGAGGCTTGACTTCTCAACCATGCCACGAGATGAGGCTTGACTTCTCAGCCATGCCACGAGATGAGGCTTGGCTTCTCAGCCATGCCACGAGATGAGGCTTGACTTCTCAACCATGCCACGAGATGAGGCTTTGCTTCTTAGTTTTACCACAACATAAAACTAATATTTCTTAGCTATATCATAACATAAGTCTTGTTTCATAAGAAAAATTCATTTCAGAAGAATAGACTGAGGAGCTTGAAAAAAAATCAAACTTGAATAAACAACAAAAATAACAAGGTAAATCTACCATATCAGTATCAGCAGTGGTTCTAAAATAAACAACGGCTCACACAAGTCTCAACCTACTTCCAAGAGACGATGAGCATCAAGAATTTATACAACAAATAAATAGATTTGGGTTCACTTCTCATACACACTGAAATATTGCACTCTTAACTGGCACAAACACAACAGCAATACAGGCTGAACCTCCCAAATCCAGAATTCTGTCATTCAGACACCAGCAATCCAGCACAAATTTCTAATATCGATGCTTGAATGACGCACAAGATGGCAGATGCTGAGGACGACGCCCGAGTAAGACCATGCAGGGTGTGTCAGGGTTTTACCTAAAGGGCTATCCAGGGTTTGAAATTTTCTAGGGTTTGGCAAGCTTAAGGTCTGAGAAATGTATGATTGATTATTAGTCTGTTTAAAGCTTCCTACCAACATGAAATGTGATCCAAAGACAGTGAAGGATCATTTAATATGGATCATAGAAAATATGGAATCTACGCATAGGTGTATTCCCACACCAAATTCCTCACGCATAAGAACAGCAAGTTAAAATGGAAAGAAACAAAATGGGAATAAACAAAAGAAGTTTTGAAGACTTATCTACAGCTGAGGTAATCTCTTGGGGTCAGTCCCCATAGCATAGGATAGAGAAACATAACTAACCTAACCCTACCACCTATCCTACGCCCGGTAAAAATTACTTGATTTAGGAGGTTCAACCTGTAGACAAAAGGTAGTTCTCGACAGATATCAGTGCTTTGATCTGACAAAATGGAGTGAGCAGCAAACTAACTTTGTGCCTCGAGCAGCTCGTTCTGCCTCTGGAGGTCCTCAATGTCTGCCTGGTGAGCCGATATCTTCTTGCGCATGAAGTCGATGTAGTCAGAGGCCTTCTTCAGGATCTGGGCACGGCTCGACTGTAATCAGGCAACAGATGTTAATAATTTCAAATTAACAACTTCAAAATTGCAAGCACTGCAAATTCAGACAGGACACAACAAGCAGATCACACTCATCAACACTTACATCCCCCCCCATAAAATTCACCTACTCTTTCCCTAACTTATACACCACACCAACACTACAAACCTGAACAACCCTCCCGGATCTGATCCTGGGAAAGGACTTTAATGCACATCACATACACTGGTAAACCGAACAAAACACTACACCCAGAAAGAAAGAGATCACAACACAATTAGACACATTATACATACTTGATG
>VOMN01077543.1:0-13485 GCA_014899125.1 Orchestia grillus | reverse complement strand
AGTGTAGTCCCTTTTACTGTACCAAGTGTGGTACGAGAGAGTGTGGAAAAGAAGGGACAGCACACTCATACTTCTTGCGCTCTCACTTGTCTCGATCTTACATCTTCCAACACCACTCTCATACATTTTGGCTTATGATCAGGCAAACCACAGTTACTCATTGTCCACATACGTCTAACCACATTCTGTCTATCCCGCGATCTCACCACAAATCCATCCAACTTACTGTTCACATACGCCAACTCATTGGCACCACACCATTCAACCAAATCTTTACTCGCCTCATTTGCCCTGCATAGCCCATATTTATCCACTACCCCCTGGCGCTCGGAATCCCACCTACGTTCGCATTAAAATCCCCTCCTATAACTAACCTCTCCCTCCCTCCCAATGCTACCTGGTCCTCTACCTCCCTTTTGTACCTCTCCATTCCTTCCTAGTCTATTCCCCAGATGGGCTGGTAGATGGACACCAGCCTCATGCTCCCAACACCACCGCCACCACCCTCACCCACTTCTTCTGACCCTCCTCTCTCCACAAATTCAAAGCCCTCTCGTTCTCAGTAGAACTCTCGCCTTCTTTCCATGCACAATCACACACTCCCCCTCCCCCCAACCAAACCACTCTTTTTTCTTCTGCAAACACTTCTGACAACAAAACTATCTCCCACCCCTCTCTCTCTCCACCCTCTCACCAATCCTCAGTCTCCTATTTTTCCTTTCTCAAATATTAACTCATTTTTTATATTCACTGGAAAATTTTACTAATTACGAGGGTTTGGGTATGCGCCCCGTGCTTTCTCGGACTTTTGAGAATATTTTTGTATTTTGGGGAAGATAAATGGCTAGAAGATTGTTCTAAATCATTCAAACCTATGTTTTACAGAAGATATGTTGACGCGTTTTTGCCGTTTCGTGATCAAGCTGATGCTCCGCTCTTCTTGAATTATTTCACTAGCGGACACCGACACATCAGATTTATATTGAAAAGTGAAACGGACAGAAAGCTTTAATTTTTAGATTGTCTGGTGCATAGATAAGGGAACAGATGAGTGTTGAGTTTCGGATGAAATATTTTATAGGTTTGGGAACAGGTTTTTTTAGTTTTTACCGTTTGGTTTTAGGCTCTATTTTGCCCAAGTTTTATCGTGCGTGCTTTTAATGTATCCAGCTCCTACCGGTTTCTTCACAAGGAATTTACTTTACTGAAATATTTTTCGCAACTTTGGTTTCTCATGTCTTTATAGAATTGCAGGTTAGGACATTTTTATATAGTAATCGTTCAAACGCTTTTATTGTTTTATTTTCCTTATTTTAGCCCCTCAGTCAGAACAAATGACGAAACAAGTTTTGGAAACGTTGGACAAATTTTTCAGTGACGTTAAATTTAGAACTATACTGGGCAATAGACAAAATTGGGTAGTTTTTAGGATTAAAGATAAACTCCATACAGAGATGCAGGCATCCTTGATATATAAATCCAGTTATGCACTTTCTGCATCCGAATACGTGGGCATGACTTCCCATACTCTAGATTGTAGGTGTGGTGAAATTAAGAATTACATTATGTTATGATGAACTTCAGCTCAGAAAATTTAGAAATGTTCGAAAAAGCTTGAAAAATCCAAGTGCAAACTTAGACGGGCAGCGAATTCGTGCTCTCTCAACAAGAAACAAATTGCGTCCTCAAAACACACGTCAACTTTTTCAACACTTCCAAAGATATATAGGTCCATGAAGTAGGTTCCTTGAGCATATTGTTTACAGAAAAGCTTCTCAAGTGTGAACTATGAGTCAACAGCGGAATTTCACAAGGCGCTATTTCAAAACAGAACAGAGCATATATCAGAGCAGTGGGTGTTTCCTGCATTACATAGGTGTGACTATATAGTGTTGACAACGATTGGTGGAGAAGGTTAAGCTCGGCCGAGACAAAGTTGATCTTTGGAAAAGTAGAAGGTAGTCAGCGAATAGATGAGTAGAAAACCGAGCTAAAGGCGTGGTATTTCCAAGATAGAGAATTTTCAAGGCACATAGGGAGTTCGGGGCTGGGAGTCGAGCAAGGAAGGTCTGTGAGGGAATAGGCCGGGCAGGGCCACCTGGCTCGGCATAGATTAAAATAGCCATCAGCGCAACACTGGCAATATTCTGGAACTTTGCCACAACACAACGAACGCGGGCAAAGTGGCCCTCAACCCACCAACGCAAAAAACGAACAGTTTCGATGGCCACAGAGTTACTCTTTCGGATCATCGCAGCAATTCACGATGAACAACAAATTTTTAAGGTTTAACAAATGTTCATATCGGAAAAACATAGATCACCAAAACCAACGGAGGAACGCTGCAGGGTGGTCGAGTCGAATGCATTTGAACTTGAGGAGGACTACAAATACCCTTTTTTGTGCCAGAAGTGCACGCCTAATTTCCTGCTTGACCTAAGTTTATACAACAACGTAGCAGCTACTCTAGATCTCCGCTAGTGCGCCAACATTGTGCATCAATACAAGTACCAACTGTTACCACCCTAACTTGGAGAATATAAAGCACTAGAAACAACATCAAAGCTACCAAGCTTGTCGCCGTTCAGAAGGATCACTGTAACCGCATCGCGTCAGCTAAAATTTGGCCGTTTTTCAGAGTAACAAGTACACCAACGAGCAGTGATTCTAAGAAACCGCAGTGTTTAGTGTAGGTACAATTTCTCGAAATATTTCAAATGCGAAGGTTTAGGTTAGACAAATGACTTTTGAACATACATATTTTGCACTACCTCGGCGTGTAAAGCAAAGGGGTGCTGGTGCCATTGTTAGGTCAAAATTAGTGCAATAATAAGTTCAAAAGTGGAATGATTATCAGTCGGAAATTGAGTGTCAACGAGGTGTCGTAAAGTTGACCGATTCGCTGAATGTTGCGTCTAGTGTGCTTCGGAGTGCCTCAGTTTGTGATTGGAGAATGATTGTCATGGTAATTATTGTAATGTTTGCATTCTCATTCCACGTTAACCGTATTTAAATGTAGATTTTAGTCGAATTGTTTTTGAACTGGTTGAATTAAGACGGCTCGGTCGCCAAGTTCTTCATTAACGTGAAGATTTTTTCGGTCGATGGAGCCTTTAATAAACGGAATGAACGTTGGATCGCCTCATTGAGTACAGAGATTCACCCCACGATGACTATGAAAAAACTAGCTGCGTCATGGCCCTGGAGCAGGTGATTCAGAGTGAGGGTGGCATGTTTACTCACTTTGTCGACCACGAAAAAGTGAATACCGCCTTTACTGCAAAGTTCTTGAGGAGAAAATCATGCCTTAGATGAAGGCCAAGGCTGCTTGTCAAGTGTTTTCCAATTAAACTCGGCTCCAGCCCACTCGGCGAAAAAAACCGTCAACTTGCTCAAGATATCCTGTGTGCGATTCTGTGAGGACTTGTTGCCCACCAACTCACCTGACCTGACCCTTGGACTACTATTTCTCCGCGCGAATTGAACCCAAATCTTATGCGAGGCCTCACAACAGCGTCGCAGCCCTCAAGAAGGACATTGAGAAAGCAGTAAGGTCGTGGAAAAAGCAGAGATAATCTGTGGGGTCCAAGTTCCGCCAACGCTAAGCGGACGTCCTCAAGGCCGAAGAGAGTCATATTGATTAAATAATTCATCCCTTTGATCTGTTCAATAAATTGCCAAATTTACATAGATTGATTTATACTATTTCTTGAGATATTGAAGTATAAGAAAAATAAAAAAATTGTACGAATTTGTTTGCAACGATTTTTTTCAAGATATTCAAGATAAGGCCCTATGAATCATGACATAATTACTGCTGGGTGAAATTTCAGAATATAAATATTTTCTCATCGTAGTATGGATATTTGAATAATTCAAATTTTTTTGTATTCGACAGTACTTCGTATCCGTCATCCTCCAATGTCTTAACGATGTACGGAAATTGGTTTAAGCAACGAACATCAAATCCAACAGAATAATAATGCCTCGTCTATTCTCAAGCGACGTTTAGCTTCTTTCTTAGTAAACTTGATTTCACCCATTCCTTTATTAATTAACCTGCATAGTGACACGGAACTCATTATAAGCGGCAAAATGTTATTTACCATCATTTTTTCTCTTTTAACCATAGCTTTGCCCATGAATTTCATTCATTTGCAATTTTGATCAACTTGCATCCCTCCGGGTAGAACGCCTCACCTAGCAACAACTGTCAACTCCGTCGTGGCTCAGCATCATTCAAAATGCAGCTTTAATATGGGCTGGAATGTACCAAAATTAGACATCAAGTGACAAAAGAGGGCAACTTAGAAAGTACACTAACCGCTGCAGCTGGCAAAGAAGCTGTGCCCATTGCTAGGCAAGGGCTGGGGGCCTTCGACGCCCGTTACTTCAACCTGCACGAAACACGAAAATGAAAACTTCAATCAAAGCAAGCTCAACATTATGTTAAGGCCTGATTAGCTGGGGCATATACAGTAGGTCAGAGGCCTGATCAGCAGTGACGCACGTAACAACCGTAGGTAGTTCTGCC
This sequence comes from Orchestia grillus, assembly GCA_014899125.1. Classification (NCBI taxonomy): domain Eukaryota; kingdom Metazoa; phylum Arthropoda; class Malacostraca; order Amphipoda; family Talitridae; genus Orchestia; species Orchestia grillus. Next base: position 8,951 of record VOMN01077543.1, on the reverse strand, counting down.
CGCTGCTGTCACTCCGAAATGGCCGAATTTTGACTAGCAGTAGTGAGAAATGTTACAGCAAAAAAGCGCTCGGGATTGAGAGTGACACAAATGAATTCGGTGGAAGGAAGATTGATAATCATTGCACGAAACGTATAAATTAAACATGACACGAGTTACTTTGCTAGAGGAAACAGTTGCGAGATACATGTGAAGGTAACTTATCTATTGAATCAAATGCCTTGATCATTTTCTCTCCCATGGTGGAGATAACAATAAAAAAAGTGAAACCTTGACGTACAATACGTTTTGGTTCCTCACTAAGACAGTGGCAAAAGACAGGCATCCAGCTGCTGGTGATGGAGAACACCCGTGAGGGCTTCCGTTATGAGACCCCAAGGGAGCCGATGGTTTACTTCCACAACGTCAATGTCGGTTGTGTTCTCCATCACCCCACTCCCTCGCGCGCCCAAGTGAAGCAATGGCTTCACGAGGACATGCAGCGAAACCAGTCCAGCCAATCGGAGCTGCATCAACCACAGTCACTCACTACCATTCTCCCCTCAATCATATCTCTTGCACGCAGTCTCGCCTTTTCCACGGATGAGATTCACACCTCTTAACGCACCTTTCACTCCATCTAACTAATCGAGTCCGAGCCTACTTCTCGTCCCTCTTCCTGCAGCAATCGATTCACTCATTCTCTTAATCACCCGATGCTCATTCATTTCCAACGATGCCCAAGATCCCGTAACACCTTTTGACCAGCTCTACACGCTAGATCTCTATCAACGCCTGCTTTATGCACCACTTCCTTCTCAATATTCCCATTCACCTTATACCAAACATGTCTCTCGAGCATCTCACATCCAACAAATTCAACCTTCTCCTGTTTTTCAACAAGTCTCCATATTTTCGCACCATAGAACACTGGTGAATCCAAAGTATTTTCGTACAGGCTTTTAACATTAATACAACAGCACCAAAATACCTCTTCCCCTTTTAACGCTTCCCACACTTGGTAACCTATCCCAACCTACAGGTCAGATCATCTTCAATCTACCCACATGCAAACAACACGCTTGCCCCGAGGTATTTAAACTCCCCTCACTTCCTCCAGCACCCGTACATTTAAGCCACCCTTCAGTCTCTTGCATATGACTTGGGTAAAAATCCGAGAATAGACCACTCGGTCGATCCTATAGTCATTTTCTATTTTTTTCTATCCCTTGCACCTCTGTCTGTGTACATATCATTACCTTACTTTTGCTAACATTCACCCTCCGCTTCTCTGCCACACAACTTTTCAAACTCACAGGTTTTTTGAATTTGGCCTCCGAGTCAACAAATAAAGCACAATTATTCGCATAACAAATGACTCGCCTCATATATTCTTCCTTCCACTGCTACTGGGGCGAACCTTAGCCTAGCGTCTTCAGATTTACTTTTCTTACAACCCTATCTATACACACGTCGGACAACAATAGCGACATCCAATACCCTTGCCTTAGGCGAAACGTTCGTCAAATAAATCTGTCACTTTGTTACCCACTCAACCACAAGTCTTCTGTTCATATAAAAACTCAACTTAATTTACAACTTTCTCTGAATACCATACACATCCATCACATTCCAAAATACTTTCCTTTCCACTCTGCCATATGGCTTTTTAACATCACATACATAAAAATAGACTTTTACCTCAATCAAGTGCGTTTCACACACATGGCGCACTCTAAAGATCTAGTATACACTAATCTCTTTCTCTACTAAAACCACAGTGTTCTTCTCCAATCGCATCCTCCGGATCCCTTTCTTAAACTATCAACTAAATTTTTCCATACAACTTACCCACTACAATTAGCAAAGAAATGTCTCTCAAATTACAACTATCATACTTATCTCCCTCACCTTTGTTATTGAGGAGCCCCACGTATATCACACCCATCAGTTGGAACTCCACTCACCTCAAAACCGGCATTAAATAATCATTTTAAGAGAACGATAACCTCCCCTCCTTTCTTCAAACACATTCTGCTTTCCAGTCACCTTCCACGCTTTCAGAACCTACAGTGTAGCCCTCATCTGTTCCAGTGTAATTCTCTCATTTGCTTCGAACAATACAAGCGTTCTCTTCCCATATCCTACTGCCACTACTTGCGCATCTGTATCGTCAGCAACGATCAACAATTGTTCAAAATACTAAGACCATCGTCACTTCACCTGAACAATTTTACGCAACATCATTCCATTTGTGTCTTCCAGGGTACATAAAATCTTGTTCTCACTTTTCCTCAGTCTTCTCACTTCCTTTCTACACATTTTCTCATTTCCATCCGCCCCTCTTGTAATCGCTCGTCATACGTTTTCCAAGGTAGGGTGGGGGAATCCCCACCCCATCATCCAANATCGAACGCAACCCTTACACACTTAGCACACTGTCATACATTACCTCCTGCAACGGTAACCACCGTGCCTCCCAATTCATTTGTTTAGCAGTTCTTTTAAGATTCAAAGTCTCCTACCTTCTGGCGATGAACAGATGCCTTTCTCTTATCATTCACAATATTCGCATTCAATACACGCAGTCCATTTCTCTCACGCTTCACTACCACGTGCTACTTTCACTCCCCTTGCATTCAGATGTGATCCGACAAATCATCACATTGAATCCCATTTACGCTCAATTGATCCATTTCACCAGCACATGATTCATCATCGCTCTATCCACTAACCTGTCCCTGGCCACTCATGCCCACGTATAGCTTACTTTCTCCTAATTCTTGAACCACCTATTCGCAACAATTCATTCACTCTATACACATTCAAAAGAAGTACTATTCAAATTTCTGCATAAGACACTATACGTACACACTACACCGTCAATCCTTTCCTCTCCCTCTCTTGCATGTAAATTCCCTTACAATATCACACACTCATTAGGGTTAAAATTACTTATGCATTCTTGCAATTCATTCGACAATTTTTCTACCAATTTCAATATTCGCGCTACCAGACTATATCCACTTTTTTCGACCCAGTTTCAATCTAACCCCCATTCAACCTTTAAGATGCTCCCTGCCGCTGCATCACACAATCATGCTTAATAACATATTGCCAACCGTGGCTCTACTATTACTCACTCCTGACACTCTTACCTCTTACATTTCACACCTTCCTTTCGATTTAGTTTCACTCAATGCACACATATCCATTTTACAGCTCTCACACACGTCTTCAATCATTCTCCTATTGCTCCCTGACTACATATCTCTACAAATGAATACAAACATTTCATACTCTTGAGTATTTTTTCATCTCCACCATGTACCACACACAGTGCACCTACGGGAACTGTAGGCAAGCTTGACCGACATTACCAACATGTGAAGAAATGTTATTTTTATTACTGCACTTCAACCGTCGAATTTTAAGAAAAACATTAATAGAATAAGACATGCAAGACGTTCTTTACGACTTGCTCACACGTGATCTGCACCCTACCAGCAGCCATAACGCCTGACAAGCATATAATAATTATCAACAAATGAAGGAGCTGATCAGTGCTGCACGAAGCAAGGTAGGAACCTACTACTCTCTCTAAGAGTAGTGCGAGTCTGAATTTCATTTCCATTGCAACGCGACAGAAAACGCTTTTTTACAAGCATACATGCCACAAATTTTCTTGGGGCAGAGTTTCTTGGGTCCAGACAGAACTTTGGCACCCATTACACTCTGAATTTCATCCTGATGTTTGTAATCTTTCCCATTCGCAGCAAAGGAATAGTTGAAAATTTAGCCTATAATTTGGATATATTGTCCCTCCTCTCAAAGCGTAAATATTATTTTTAAGACACAGCCTTCACGCTGCATTGTGATAAGCTAAGCAGCGCGATGCGTCGTACATTTCCCAAAATTGCGCTGACAATAAGAAAAAATTATTTCTTACTAAAATTTTTTGTTCCTTAAATCAGCTGCTTAGAATAGCCTGAAGCACGATGCACAGCCCGCCGGGTTCCAAATTCCCCCGGACGAGACACATTTAGCGTCACGTATACAAGAGTCATGACCATTTCTGTCTATATACTTTCGGCACTGAACGCACGTCATATTTAACCTTTTTACAGAGGGCAAAATGGGTACTAGTAGCGTATTATCTGCATCTCCACCGGGATACTTGTGTATAAATACATGTTCGGTAGAAATACATGTATAAAGACCATAACGTGTTTTTTTCACTTGCGAGTCGGTACTGCAAATTTTTATCTTAACCTTGACTCGGTATTCGAAATTTTGAATGGACGATTTATTGCTTTTTAGCACTTGGACTTGGTAGTTCAAAATTATTTTATCACTTAAATTCGGTACTTCAAGAATTATTTTTTACACGTCCGATAGCTCTCAATCCTTGTCCCGAACAGCTGTACTGAACAGTCGCAAGCAGAGAGTGTGCGAGTTTACCATAACTTTTTCTACGTCCGATATACCCCAATATTGGTACCGAAGTGTAGTACTGAACAGTCGCAAGCAGAGTGTGCGAGTTTAACATAATTATTACGAACTCGGTGGACATTTTTACGAATGGACGATTGCTTTGTACTGATGGCATATATGCAGTGAAGAATTCTTCAGGCCAGTAGACAACAAAAAACAATCAATCATAATAAACACTAATTATCTAACGCAGTCATCTAAGGGTAGATTTGCGAGACTATTCGTTGGCCACCGGCTTCTCGAAACGAGAACGAGGAACAGATTGTAAGACTAACCATGCCAAGAGGTTTAGTTTAACCGACGATCTCCATTAGAGGCAATCGTTTTCGAACCTGTCGGTAGGGCCGAGAGAAGTGCACCTGGCTATCCGAAGGAGCTAGTCTGGCACTGTGCTCCAAAGAAAAGTAAAACAGGAAAGTAACAAGCATGACAAGTCGAGTGACAACTAACTCGGCCGGGTAGTGAGACCCAACTTTGTTGGCTACACGAGACAATCACGTAAGAGCCACCCTAGAACCTGCAAGCAGGAACGAGGAGAGACAGTATGACAGTACAAAAATCCCATTAAGTCTCGAGAATACTGAAAAGAAAAGATAGCCACATACGCTCTATAAAGTGCTAAGCATCTGAGTATTAATATAGGTCACCGAACTCTAGATTAAGTAAAACACAGGCACAACACGGCGAGTCTAGGACTGCAACCAGTAACCATAAGCTGACGAAAAGTATACAAAGTACACAGTAACACCAGGACTGTACAAACAGTAATGTATATCCAGTACCCAGAGTCAATACAAGAGGCCGGCAACCACAGCCGATAGGTGAATAGAAGAGAAAGCTCACGAAGGCGTGTTCACATTGCGCGCTGACTAGAATGAAGCATTCAGCTCGTCTTTGAGGGCGCTCGAGGCGGAGAGGATAGGCTGCAGTCAGTTACAGCCATCCGGAAGTTACACGCCGTTCAAGCACTTGCATGAGTATCCCTAAGCTTCGGAACAGAAAATTAAAGTAAAAAATTATTTTTTCTTTTTGTCAGAGCGATTTTGGTAAACGTATGGCGCTAAGTGCTTCTCGCAAAGCAGCGCGACGACGTTGTGTCCTGACACAGATGGATTGAATTAATTTGAAAAGAGAAGTTATGTCTCACCAACGGCAATTGGAAACTAGAGTAACTGACCATAGGCGGCACAGAAGCAGAAGAATTGATAGTCATTTCGACTCTCTCAAGCTGGTGGTCGTCTTCCCTCCAGCCCTCGAAGCGGACCTCCGGCTCCTCCTTTACGCGAGCCTTCAAGAGAGGTGCACGGCCACGGCCCCCCCTGCCGCTCTTGCCTCGCCCTCGGCCCCGCCCCCGACCACGCCCGCGCCTCCCGTCTGCACACACACGTGACGCAGATTATTCGTAACTCAGTCAAATTTTTGCTCCGTCCTATCGATAAACTTATAAAATAACTGATGAAATTACTCAGAGCCAAAATTATAAATATTGATGCTCTAGTGAGAACGTTAGACTAGGATGTTAGTGAAAACAAGCAGACAAATATGTAGGCTAGCTGACCTGCGGGTAGCATGGACCTACCCCGCACTACACCCGCCAAGCATACCTGTGGACACAGGAGGGCAAACTTATACATCTTCAGTCATGTGGCTGCAATGTCAGTGACCCATTGGCGCTCCAGGGCGACAATGTAAGTCATGTTTTGTTACTTTATTTATAATAAGCCGTTCAATTTATGGACGAAAATGGGTAACCAGACACCTAGTATGTATCATCACTGTGCGAAAAATTTCATTTCTCACACAACATACCTTATGCATTAAAAAATGGCAAGTTGACTTCAAACGTTCTAACATGCCTCACAAGTGGGTTTGTCGGGGCTATAATACGGAAAAGTGCACAATTAATGTTAAAATTCTACCTTACTCTTGAGACAAGTCAGTAAACTGTGACCTACAACATGACAATCCTGTCAAAAATGCTCGCATATTCTCGTCTACTGGGAGGATTCATGACACGTCAAAATAGGGCTGACCACCTGAGAACGAATGCTTCAATATTATGCTAATTTTATCTTATAACACGACTGTTACGAACGATTCAAAAATGCTACTCAGACAATCGACCAGCTCTTTGCCCATCTTATCGTATAAAAAAAATAGACAAGAAAACAGGTGGAGCTGCACTCTGGCAGGAGATTGTACATAGGAAAAAGAAAGGGACAAGAAAAATCAAGCCTTCGTAAGAAAACTACGCCTGAAGTAGGTCATTGCAACTCATGCTATAAAATCTTCGTCATCACAATGTCGTGTCGTCACTGAACTGTCAACTGTAGTCAAAAACATAAGTTAATCCGCAAAACCTGGGAATAAACTTTCGATTCGCTAAGTGACAAAACTTGATTGCAATTTTTGACATCATTTTGACGTCAACAACTATATTTAGGTAATCGTGGTAGCACATAAATTATCACAAAATAAAAATAAATTAGAATGAACCTTTACGGGATGGAAATCATGTTGACCAACCAGTACAACGAGAGAGAAAAAGAAGGTAATCCATTTACCCAAGACTAGAACTGAACCCAGAGCTGACCTGCTTCAGCACTTCTATATCCACGTTCGGTGACAAGATGTACAGAACACCACCATGTTACCAAGGTGCACCAATTACAGAAAGTAACATAATTTCACTTTTGTCATGTTCCTCGGTTAAAATTATAATTTCCAATTTTTTGCAAATACGAAATACACAGAGTAAAAAATGCTGATGCTAGCTTATGAGTTAGTTTAAAGTTCCCTATCCGGATGAAATGTGGTCCAAAGAAAGCGAAGGAATGAAGGGTCCATTTAGTATGGACTGTAGAAAACATGAAATTTGTGCACAGGAGTGTTCCCACACCTTCTTCCCTACGCAGAGAAACGGAAAGTTAAAAAGCAAAAGGAAGAAAAGGCAAAGAAGAGGTAGCGAAGAAGGCATGAAAATGGAAAGAAACAAAGTGTGAGTAAAAAACAGAGGTCCCGAAGGCCCATCTACAGCTGAGGTAACCTAACAGTGTCCCTCTGGGGTCGCCAGTTTCCATATTATACGACCAATAAACCTAACTAACCTAACCCAAATGCGTATCCTATGTCCCCTAAGTGGAGTTAACTAGAACTTCAAAGTTTGTTATTAGGTCAATACAATTTTCAAATTTGTTCTTCTTCAATATAAGACTAATAATAAATAAATTACATTTATCATACAGAAGCAGAGTTTCATATAAAAATTAGCATTTTCTATTATTTTGCAATAGTAAGAGTTAGGAAATGACGCAATAAAAACACAGAATAAAAATCATGTGCTATTCTATTACGAGGATAACAGCTCACACCAGGGGGACTTCTTACATCATTTCGACAAGGCCTTTATGGCCTTATGACTACCTTTGAGCACAAAGAGCAGCTTCCAAAAGGCTGATTCACCCGGCAGTGTTTTGGAGGAAGGGGCTTACGAGTTTTCAGAAAAAAAGGAGGATAAGGGGGTAGAAACACGTAGACATTGAACTGATCTAATTTTGAAAACAGATAGCCCAGAAAATGAAAGTATCACAATTCAGCCAAAGTATGTCCCCCAAAAACTATGGTTGGGACAATCTGAAAAAATTGAGCTAAAAAAAGCGCAAATATGGCACCCCATGTATTGGAGGATGGCTAAAATATAGCGTAGTACACTTTGTCCCATACTGAGGGAGAGCCAAGGCCCCGTTGGCCCTCCTGGATCTACCACAGCAGATTCCTGCGCGCAAACATGCCTGGCAGGCTCCATTGGACACGCTTGTGCCCAAGCCCTCTCTATAAATACGGGAATAAGGGGAAGTTGATGAGCAACTACGGTAAATATTTTGATAAAAAAGCCACAGTGCACCCACCTTTGCGCGGCATGTAGAGCTTAAACTCGGTATCTCCGTTGACCAGCTCAGAGTCTTCCTCTTCTTTTATTCTCATCTCTTGCTTTGGCTTGAGTACAGGGGCCACATATTGAGGAGGTGGTGGAGTAATAATTTCAGCAGGAGCTTTGAGGCCGTTGGGCGGCCCCTTGCCAACCCCCGTCGGGCATTCTGAGCTCATCAGCCCACGATGGCTGGTGAACTTGGAGCTCATTTCCTGCACAATCAGGAATGAGAAACCGTGGACTCACGCACTCAGATTTAGGTTTGCCGGCAGGATGCTACGATTACTTTAACTCCCATTTCGAACAATTATCTTATAAATAGTACAGAATGTTGGAAAAATGTGTAACTACAGATCAATCAATTATGAAGGGTTTATTAAACGTCGCATAATTATTTTTCAATATTTATGGTTGTTGCAGAAAAAGAGGTTACTAGCGCTCTAGAAGAAAGGCCTAAACGCTTCGACACTCTCGGCTGATACAAAAAAATAGCTCACACAGGACTCATCTATGGGGTCACAATAAATAGATACTCTATGCAATTGGA